>DWLR01002730.1:0-14793 GCA_018246295.1 Papilio alexanor hazarajatica | reverse complement strand
TCTGTAGCGCTTTGTACATAGCCGCGAAATTCAAAAGACAAAAAGGCGGAAGGGAGATATTTGACAACCTTTTATTACACGGTATTTAATCGGCTCATAGTTAATCCTGGTATAGTACCAAATTTAATCCAGTTCTGAGCTTAGCGTGGGACAGGTAAATGTTTCGTAAATTCGCAAATAATTGCTGCCGTGGGCTAGTGTGTCGCCGATACCTGTCGCCAGTTAATTACCTGGCTCATTCATAAAATTGGAGCGGTCTAGTATTAGGAAACTAGTTGCCAACTAAACGAGAATACTTGATACGTATTTCGTTCAAATTATTCGATTTTTATAGACTTTCCACAGTCTGGTGATTAGGGCACCTAAATATTACGTACTATGCTACAACGTTTGAGTTAGCAATAACAAATATCAAGTCGAACTGATATTTGTACAAATACAATGGGGCTGTATGGCGACAGAATATTTGACAGTTTTCATTTATAGAACCTATGAAAAGTTTCCTTCACCTCGTTCTTGTCAAATTTTCATTTCTACAACGCCAAAGCTGTTGCATTTTTTTCAATGTTTTCATGACATAGTTGCCGTGTTTATTCGAAAAATATTCTTACAATTTCATTTCAAAACCATTATGGAGTCAACTCTCGCTAAAACAATTTATTTATCAAGTAATTATAAAATCATTAATTTTTTTAACACCTTCATTTCTGTTATTAATGTTGTGAATTTATTGAATTGTAGTCATATGCTTGGATCCAAGCAAGTATAAATAATGACAAACCTAACACCATCTTCAAATTATTATTGCTTGGATGGTACTTTTAAGTTACCGAAACAGAAATTTCAAGTCTTAAAAATATTCGTGTTTTATATGCTTCACATTTTACATTATTTAAATATTATTTTTACTCAGACTATCATCATCTTCCTGCAATTTTCCTACTTACGTAGGGTCGGCACAGTATGTACTACTTTTCCATGTATCCTGGATTCTAATATAGTCCATACTGCAACTGGGTTTGGCTATAGTTTTACGGCCGGCCGCCTGCCTGATGCCAATCCTCCTTGGAAATATATACTTATATAAGGTATTTAATATGACATTATAAAATAGCACAAAATACACTAAATTTGAATTGAATTGATTGGATTGATTCTGCCAGAAGTTGGGGGTTCATATTGATTTGTTTCAACACCACAGGTATTCCAATCTGTGCGTAGTTGCAGATCTGCTGCTGATCAAATGCACCAACAATTTTGTTTTTCACACGTCACTTATTTAGTATACCATTATCAAATAACAAAGATTTATAAAATTTAAACAAATTAATTTAAAAATATTTAACATGTCATGTCAAACGTCAAATAGAATTTATTTCTTTATCTTAACTCAGACTAATAAACTAATCAAAGTCCAAAAAGTTAAAATTAAAACTTTATGCGGTTAGTTTAATGTAGTCCTATCTTAGTCTTTAGAAAACAGTAGAAAACAAATGAACACATAATTTTATGGACCCGGTCCTTCCTATAAAAGGATGTGGGGTCCAAAGACAAAATATATTTAAAAACCATTTAGCTGTCGGATTACGAAATCAAACATTTATCTAAAGAAGAGATGAAAAATTAACATATTGTTAATCAAGTAATGAATATTGGAACGACACAGTCATTAATTATAATTTTTATATTTAATTAAAATTAATTATTTACTCTTAATTTACATGAGATTCTTATAATAGCTAAAAATACATTTACTTAGATGACTTACACGCTTGCTCGAGAGCAATTGTTATTTCTATACGAGTACATCCTGTGTTTGCAACTGACGCATAAGAACTTCCACCGGCAAAATGACAGCACCTGATTCTTAGCTACTATTTCGTAACCACACAAAGCAATATCCTGGACACGAAGTGTTTCAAAACATACCCAAGCGATTAAAGCGATTCTTAACGACACAATAAATCCACCGGCGGATCGAGACAGGATATTTGTCACTGCTAACGCAAACTAATACTAAATTATTTAACACCTACCTAAATCATTTTGTTGCAAAATCTGGATAATTATGGAATATGTCGGATAGAAATGTCTTGTGTTTTACACTTTCACATTCATTCCAACAAAATCTATTCGTATGAATCAATACACAATAATAATAAAATGTAATGATATGTTAATGGTAACTATTTAATGTATAAAAGAAATAATAAAAAAGATTTAGTATTTTCAGAGTATATCTCCTACAAAAAAAAATTGCTCTTATTAAGTTATTTTTGGTATTAATCTGATGAGTAGATACGGTGCTATCCGTGTATTTTATTTTGCTAAACCCTGAAACTCGAACAAGATTGACCTACGACCTACGAATCACAAAACAAAGGCGATCATCTCCGCTCAACTATGTTCTAGAAAGTAAGTTCACGAACCAAATTGAGCGATATTATGTAGGCACTACGACAAAGATTAAGCCGCGTTTCAGCTAACAAGCGTTTTACTTTTCGCAGGGTAACAAAGGTCAGGCGGTATAGTTGGCGTGCCCAAGTGGCGGTTTGGTCATGTAGCCATTTGGCTTGTGGCGGTGTGATAGATTGCTGGCGTGGCCGCGTGGCTGTTTATCCGTGTGGCTGTTTGTCCAGGTGGCCGTAGTTGTGTGGCCACCGTGGCCATGTTGTCGTTTGGTCGTATGGTCGATGCGGCCGTATAGCCGTGTGGCCGGCGTGGGAACGGGCGCGGCCAATTACAGCGGGTCAGGGGTTATCATCGTGCATGCGACACACCGGGCTATTGAGACTGCCAATCGCGGGTCACAATACGATATGATACAGTGTCCCGCTCAGAACATATTAACGGACTATATCCGGATGATAATTTAATAATCAGCCAATCTGTAGCAGCAAGCCGCAGGGACATCCTTAGTTTTATGGTACTGAATGTTTATTTTTAGGGCCATACAAACCTGTGTTCATAAAGTTGTAAGAACCTTTCATGTCTGATTGTAAATAACCTAATATTAGCGGAATTTTTAACTTGTTCCAAACACTTTTTCATGGTACAACTTTTCCCTTTCCATTTATCTTTTTTAAAATACAATCTAAAACTTTAAAATTTACGTAGGAATCTTCGTATTAACGTTCTATAAATAAAATTCAAACTATGCATTTTGTTGGAAAACATTTAAATAGCTCGACACATTACGTGTACACAGCTTGTACAATCAGCTCACGTAGTGCCATTTCGGTCGCAATGCAACAACAAAACATGGAACAAAAAACGCCACTCCGCGAAGCACCAGACGTATGGGCATCTGCGCAATCCGCACGATCACGACCCACCAGCGGCCGGCGACGATCAAAGCAATACCGAGATACCGAGACGACTCCCCGTGCGAGCATACGTACTATGGATCTAGGGTTGTCACCTCTTAAAAATTTTATTATATTTTATATTCTTAATATTTTTATAACTTTAAATACTGAAATTATAAATATCTGAATAATTAGAATACGTAGTCCTAAAAGATATTTGGAGAATCTGCTGATGCTATACGCTGAAAAAGATGCAATGTGTAATCCCTACCTACCCTTCTACGGGTACTCTAGGGTATTCTTAGTAACAATGAAAAAAATGATTTTATAAACAATCAACATTTTATGGCTTTTTAATTACTGTCTCCGATTATAGCTACGATATTTCTATATTAACATTTTGAATTTATTTAAATAAAGAATGATTTGCGATATTTTGTCGTATCAAGTTTTATAGTCAGCATTCTAAAACATTATGATATTCTAGCTTTTAGGAAACCATTTATATTTTAAATATTGAAGAAAAATTTTGTATGACTGGATAATTTATTAATATATTTTATTACATAGGTAAAGCTAAATCTTATACACTTATCACATTAAATGTATTTTGCATAATCATTGTATGAGTCTATAACATAATTTATCGAAATGTCATGTCCGGCCATTGACATTTTAAAACTGATAGTAACATTTCATTTTGTATCACTAGTAAATTGCGATGGTGGTGTAATGGTCAGCATAGTTGCCTTCCAAGCAGTTGATCCGGGTTCGATTCCCGGCCATCGCACGTTTTTGCTTTTTTATCATTGTAATAATTTTCACGTAAAGATCGTATTGTAATATTGGAATATTTTAAATTTAATTTAAGTTACATTTGAAATTTAAAAAAAAAACATTTGTAAAAAAATCATATCCAATGCTTTTATTTAACGCGAAATAAACAAAATATAATAATCAGTCATCCCTCGCAAACTCGCATCATCTACTTACATTTGATCTAAAATACATTTTCTAAGCATATGGTAACTGCTCCGACATTGGATAAAATATCGATTACAAGCTAGAGTTGATAAACGATAGCGTAATCGATGTTTTAATCGGAGTCTCGTTATTTAAATCGATAAGCAAAAGTGTTCGTAGTAGTTAATCGTTTTCTGATAACTTCATTGCATCAGCCATCGATCAAAGTTCCGAGTTATAATTATCATCGAATCGAATTCGAGTTGAGTGATCATGAATGGCATTTTCCGGAGCCGCCTCCATTCCTATAGAAACTTAAGTCTTATTGAATTGGAATTGATAGCAACAATTTGATATTGTAAAAATTACATTCAATTCTTTAGTTATGAGTTTATTTTCTGTTATTCCGGTAAAGTTAGTTATTTATGTCAATGATTAAATCAAGTTTTACCGGAACAAATTTCACACATAAGTACAATGTACTTAACATTTCAAAAAAGGACTTGTTGACAATCTCATAACTTCCTAGTAGCCTATTACAGAATAAAAATATGTTGGTCTTGTTTAGAGGCATTGCTGTGAGTTGTCGCCGAGGCCATCAGAAACACGTAAATCATTTCCTACGTGTCGGTAATGGATGCGAAAAATTTAGATGCAATTAAACTTGTATGAACGTGGAAGCCCCCATTGCGCAAGCAACCGTTAACACTATATAAGGCTTGTTCGGCGCCACCCTGCACCAGTCAGGGCCAATCGGCCGCCAAGCAAGGTCGTCATACTTCCTTGTCCAGGGGTAACTGACTCATAAAAAATCTCACCGATCTGATTTACGACTTTGATATTCCTCTTCGGGATAGTCACGGAAGGAACCATTTTAATGCAATTTATTCTGATTAATGGAATGAATAAAGTTGTTATTTACGTATTCCAAAACTTTGACTACTACAGACTTGTAAGATTTATAAACAAATGATAAATTGCTCAAAGATTTATGGATATACTTATGTCATTGTAGCTTTAAGAAACCTTTTAAGAAATAGAAGAAAGTGTTGCCTGGTCATCAACTGAGATAGATATTCTTATTCTAATTGTGTATGCCTCTTTGATGTTAATTGATATACTGAACCTCGATCGATGAAGCGGTCAAAGTAAATGGTTATAAAAAAATGATAAATTTGAAGTTGGGTTAGAATTCCACGAGATGGACCGACAAATGTGGTCGGGGTCACGGGAGTCTATTGTGTGATAGAGGAACAACCTTGGGGCACGAATTCGTCCAACAATGGACATCCGTTGCCAATGGACTGGATTGCCAACATTTTTAAACACACTTCGTCAATCCTTTTACTTATTAAGATAACTCCGGCTTTCGAATAATGCTATTATTCGATGTCTTAACCAATAGTAATCTTGCATTGAGCTCCACCATGTTAGTCGATAACTTCGACATTCGCCTTGAAATCGATTATTATGATCATTAGTCAATACATCGAGTCCATATAGGGCTTTCCGATTCTGAGTCGCAACTCTATTTGTGGGTATTCAATTAATATAATTGGTAGCGAGGTGCCACTTCCTACTGTAATTATTTTGTCGAGTCGAATGTAATTGGCCTATGGGAATGTTATTGAATGATATAATTTGTTCGATTTTGAAATCAAGCAACATATCTATGATTTACGCGTCAAATGATAATGATACAGTTGTACATAGTTGTAGATATATATAGGTTGTAGGTAGGTATATAATACATATACTAGTTGTACATAGGGATAATTGAAGATTTTATAAAAATATTTTTAAGCAGTCTTTAAATACAAATTACCTGTTCGATGAAGAATTTCAGTGAAATGAATTAAGGAAAAATACAATTTTTATTTAAATAATAAAAAAGTCTTAGCCATAATTTCACTAAACTAATAATAGTTATTATAAATAATGGTCGTATTATTAATAATATGATGTTTGATTAAAGTGCCAGGTTAACCCATAGTCTCTACAATTAGTGGCAGATAATTTCAGAATATTGACAAATGATACACTTCCAATAATTAAATGCACCATCAATAACCACTCTCAATACTGATATGATCTTATATGGACTGAAACAATCTATTGTTCCGGAACAGTTTTAAGTTAATTCATCAAATGTAAAGCACAGGAACCAGGACAACAGGGAGTCGAAGCTCGCAATTAAGCGCTATCTTCAATCTAGACAATGATTTATAACCTGTCGCGAATGTCACCTGTCACTATTGTTAATAAATGGATAAGATTAACGAAACGAACTACAATGGCAAGCGCTTGATTATCATTGTAATTATTCTTCTTCAGAGTCCATCTTGAAGAGACATCAACTTATCCTACAATATTAGTTCGAGATGTTTTTTTATACAAGAAGTTGGCAAACTAGCAAGCGGTCACCGAAGTGACAGTTATTCATAGACACCTGCAACAAGTATTCGCGAGTTGCAGACGCTTTGCCTATCTTTAATTGACAGAGGATGGGATAGACAGAAAAACTGAATGATGTGGTCCTGTACTTAAGGGATGTTGATAAGAAAAAGGAAAGGAGAAAAAGGGAATGGAAAAGGAAGAGGCTTGTACCACACACATCAGATGAAACTCAGACTACTTTTACAAAAACGTACTAACGTATTGAAATGTATTTATTTTAATTAGCAATGTAAATTGTATTTAAATTTCATTTAAAATGTCAAGCTTAATATAATTAAAAGATTAATTATTAATTAAAATAGTTAATTATTAATTAAAACAGTACCAAGCGTGTATAAATAGTTAGCCTATAGTCTGTTTGCAAATATTTTTGTATATAAGTGCTTTAATATCTTGTGGCAATTTATTATATGTTAAGACAGCCTGATTAGTTACCATCATTTTAGCAATATATAATTCTAACCTATTGGAAGTTATACTTTGGTCCTTTCTTCTCATGCTGTCTCATTCCTATCTCTCTCTCCATCCCCTTCACAAATTCATGTGTTATATATATTTAGCAAAATAATTCATTACGACTAGTAATGTAAAGGTTTGGTACTGTCAGAACTCCTACTTTTAGAATGTTCTTTACAAGAATTCCTTTGTGATAGAAGAATCAGAATCGTGGGTCTTATTCCCTCTTCTGTTAAGTAAAAGCATTACGTAACATAAAACACATATTTTCTTAACTTGTGGTTTATAACTGATCAATCAATAAAAAAACTTTAAATTCAGTAGTATTAAGTCTGTTATGTAAACTGAGAAAGTGTAACAGTGGCGTATCGAAAGTGAAAACGTCAAATTGGAACGAGATTGTCGACCTTGAACCAACTTGATACTTTGCTACTGGTTTTTCGAGCAGCCGGTTGTCGAACTCGGAGTCAAGTGCATGAGGTGAAGAAATATACGGTGTCTTGATTCTGATTTAAAATAAGGTTGACAGTGTTTTTGAGAATTTAATGGTTTGATTTTACACACCCTAATAATTAGAAAAGAGACACGGAAGTTGGACTCTTACTTTATGACATACTTACTCTACTTCCTAATAGATAACGCTTAAAATAACTTTATCAAAAGTAACCTTTTAACTTTATTTAACAAACAAACACGAAACTCACTTTAAATTTATATAATTTTATTTATAAGTTATTAAGTCTTATATTGCCACGGTACGTCTCTTAATAAATCCATTAAATCCAAAGAGGGCGTGTATTAAATCAATCAATGTGTAAATTTTCGGTATGAACCCAAGGTTTAATGACACTCAAAATTATAGAACCCACTAGCTAATGTACCCTTTACAATAAAAAAAAATTAATCGGTTCATAATTGACGACGTTCTGCGGTAACAAACATTAAAAATCCAAGCGAATTGAGAAACTCCTTTCGTAAAAAGTGGAAAGAAAAACACTAAATAAGAATTTATTATATAATAATTTTAATAACAATTCCAGTGTTATCTCATTCTCTACGCTTTGGAGATTTTTTTTAATAAACATTACATAGCATTTAGTATCGACTCGGTCCGTTGCGAATCCATTACCGTTTAGTTTCGCTGGGCGATTATAATCGACACGCTTTGCGGTAAATAATATAAACTGGCTTTTTCGCGCTCGAACACTTGTTCTTATAATAGTGATTAAAAAGAAACGCACATGATTTTTACATAAAAAGTGCTAAATATCATTTATTAAGTACAAATTGAACAATAAACTTTACTTTTTACATGACGTTTTTATCACATGGTGAAATAATAATGCAAACAATTTCAAGATTGGCCTTTTTCGGTTGTTTTACGACAAAGGTAAAGCATAAACTTGTGTATATTATGACCAAAATAATGGTGGTCACACATTATGATACATAGTTTTATTTTACAAGATAAGTATCAATATTGGCAAATAATTGAGATCTCATTTAATAGCTCTTGGGTTTATAGCTTATTAAAAAAAAAAAAAAATTATGAACATTAATTTAGATTTAAGGTCAACAACCGAAGAACATTTAGCTTCAGTATGTTAAATATTGTGTATATTAGTGTGTCACTACGCTTAAATGAAATTATATCTTAATTTACACTTCGATTATTGGGTGGGTGGACGCTGTCCTTGGTCTAATTAATTCAATTCGGAACTAATGATCGCTCGCTGCGTTCAACAATCGAATTCATAGTCGTTTTATTGAATCGTTTCAATCGATTAATAATAGACTTATCGAGTCAAGCGCCGGCTGTGTTGCAACACTATCATCTTAATGCTATTATGACTTTTATTTTTATTACTTTAACGGTTATAATAGGAAAGCAACGAATCGTTGCATTATGAATATTCACATATCGATAACTTGCACTTCTAGCATTTATATTAAGTATCATTAAACTATTTAAGATGCAGTACAAACGGCGCCTATAATTAATCAATTATAGGCGCCGTCAGTGGCTGTAGGACCGTCTTGAGTGATTTATTGTTTCCTCAACTGATACTAACTTATTTAAATATACATATGTCAACATTATCAATAGACGCCAAATTACTCATTCATTATTAGGTTAATGAACTCTCAACGAATCAAATATTTCTAACACGGAATAGGTTGCTTTTAGTACTGTGGAAAGTATGTAAGGATGTAAGCTTGTATTTACATTGAATTATTTGATAACATAAATAATACAGATGGCTAAATCTCATTGTCGAATAGGTCCGTAACGAATTGATGAAATCAATAATTATTATAGTTGTTTATATTTAAGAAACAAATCATAATTTTATTTTTGAAATTTGGCAAAAGATTGATGGGCACTGATTGGCTTAAAATGTCCATTAAATTCAAGATTACTGGCAACATTAAAATGTATTTTTTTTGAATACATATATGTATATATATTGGTATATAAATTTAACAATTTATAAACCACCATATTTTACAAAGATGCGGGTAATTAATAAAATCGGAACTATGTTTTACAGCGAAACACGTTTTTTTATTCCCCTATAGCATTGTATCGTTCGTTGAACTCTTTGATAATTTAATCGGTACTTTCGCCATTTAGGTATTTTAAAATTTATTTTTACTACCTTTTTTGTGCCCTATAGTTATCATACGACAGGGTATCGACTACATGGTATGGTATTAGTTATTTGATTAAAGAAGTATAAGATGTTGGGTGCATCGATAACCCATTGCAGTTTATACATATATTGACATCCCCAACAAGGACCAAAAGCCTTCAGGCAAACAGTAAAGTAGAAATCAAAGCGAAGAAGTATCGATAGTGTTCTAGAAACAAATAAAATTATTTGAAAATCACAATTAAAATAATATAACGTAAGTTTGTTTGTACGTATGGTCTCGAATTGCCAGCTATAGGTTCTCAGGTTTCATAAATTTACAATATACTTCTTATTTCCAAGAACTCTTATTAGATTTGTAGGAAAAGATGTAACAATCTGCATAATACAGAAGACGTAAGAGGGGTCCAGTTTTTAAACAATAACTGTTTATTTGATTTACAACACACAAGCGTTGTAGTCTAAACATTGCGTATTATATCAGAGAAGTAATTATGACAGTCAACTGCGATGTTTACAAAAGACATTTCGTCAATATATAAAGCGCATAGCAAGACACCTTATAATATAAATTAATATAATATAAATTTTGGAATTAATATTTGTTGGAATTTAAAATAAGTTAATATTCTGAGCTTAGCGTTTAAGCGAGAGAGATTACTTTTCACATAACGTTCAATACACTCACAGTCTCTCGAACAAATGCTTGTGTAAAAGGACTTCATTGTTTACATTTGTATTAACTCGTCGTCGTTACAAATTCAGAGCGAGTTCGTCGTACATGTTACAATGGTGAGGAAAACGGTTTGCAAATAAAAGAGTTCAACGCGTTCCTTGTAAATTGTCGCAGCACTGCGCATTGCATAATACACCGTCTCATTGTTTTTAAATCAACAAAGTAGAATAAGGAAATACAATAACTTTAAAATGCTACTGATTATGTATTAGTTTTTTAATAGTGCAAATGGAAACGTTACCAACATTTATTTAAATAACGGTGAAAATTACTATAAAATTAACTAATCTGTCTAATGGCGGGAATGTATTAATCGATGTAATTGTAATTACATCAGTTTCCAATCATGTTTTAATGTATCTGTATCTAAATAGTAATTAATTAAAAAAAGCCGGCCTGTCTGTACTCATATGATACTCCGGAGAATAATAAAAGTCGGATGACACCTCACTATTCGAAATCGGTCGAGCCGTTTAGCTCAAAGAAAAGCAGAAGGTCACAATGGCACGGATGTACATACATACCCACCAAAAACATTATCCTCCTGACAGTCGGGCATGAGTAACTCTAACACCGCTGGCTAAAGGCTCGCCCTTCATTTTATATTTCATCAATCCACCCAACTCAGCCTATGATCGTCCTCTGCTGGACATAGGCCATAGGAAATGTGCCATAATCGCCACGCTTGGAAGACGGGTTGGCGATCGCAGTATGTTCCATCGTACCTACTAAGAAAAGGAAGAATTGAACCTACGAACTGCAGCGTGAAATTCGTTACTAAATTATTTTCATTGCTTCAATTATTCGAATCTGATGACGATTCTCCGTCGAAATTATACAGATAAATATTACGTAAGTTTTCGTATTTTCCAGTATAAAACAACTACTTAGAAAAATGAGAGCTAGAATGATACGATCATTTATGTTATTATCTTATGTAAGTTTCACAACAAAACAACGTAAAAACATGATGTAGAACATAGGGGAGCTATTTAATTCTATAGGTTTTTGTGTAGAAAAATTCATGGCAATAAATCTTTGTATCAATAACGATCGACACGTCAATACATCAAGAGCGACCACTTTTTATTCTAACCGCGTTTGTGACTCCGACGGCACTCGCGAATATGTCCACGATATGGTAGTTTCTGAGAAAAGCTTACTGCACAAATAGGGCTGCCACAAATCTGGCGATTGGTTTTTAAACTATAATATCCTTTTTTTCAATCTTCAATTCCAAGTCTAGTTATTTAGATTATTCAATAGCTTGTAAGTAGATCATACGTATTTTTTAAATGGCGAAAACCTTTAACTATTATCCGACCTGATGTTAAGTGGCAATGTGGCCGAAAGGATAATATCATTAACATAGCCTATTATTTTCAAGATCATTGTCATTGTCCATTTTTTGATAGAATCGTCAATCGGATTGGAATGTATGAAATTAATCGATAAAGAGATCTAGATTTTATTATTACTTCTAAAGAGATTCAACGATAACTTAGTTTTAAAAAAAAATCTTTTGACAACCCTGCACTAAAATACCATATTAGCGCTAGGATATCGTCAGTTAGCACACGGTGCGCTCAGTCATGAATTAATATTCATGACTGAGCGAATAGTTTTTAGACAACAAGTTGTACGGCGCTAAAATTATTTCGCTCCATCAAGCGACGCGGTTTCGAATTGATTTAGAAAACCAGCATCGACGCACATTCCCTTACGAATAAAAGTTTCTTTTTGTTTCACACGGCTCTTATTTGAAATTTGTTCAGATTGTTTATCCAGATTGTAGCTTTCTTTTAAACGACAGATCTTTCCATCTTCTCTTGTAAGTAAATACTCTCTTATTATCTTTTGTAGTAAAGAATATTTATCGTAACTCCTGGGTCGTAAAAGTCAACAATGATTAGAGTTATGAACAAAAATAAGTACATGCATAACAACTCCCTTTTTCGTATTAATATGTTAAAACAACTACTGCTACCAATACATACTAAACCAATGAATATTAGTCAAGCCATTAGTCATTGTCATCTAATGTATTGTATGGTAGTTGCAGACTTAAAAAAAGGCTAAATACACGATCATGCCAAAAACAAAACAAAAGGTGTTGAATGCTTTATTTTATGAAGTAAATAATAACGGAATAGACCAGAAAAAGGACACCTATGTAAAAAGGGATGTGACAAAATAACTTAAAAATAGTAATTAACACTCCATCCGTGAGTAGCGGTCGTGAATTGTTTGTCAATCTTTTAGAATGTATGTTACTCTTACTTAAGCGACCTTTTGATCGTGACCTGTCAACACGGCGTAGCTCTAGGCTACTATAGCTAGTATTTTGATCTCAGGTCAGTTAAGCGGCCCTCGTATTAATATTAAGAATTTGGGAGCGGCTGCTTACATCACACATGCATGTCATCGTTGAACTTTTAGAAGCATATATGCTCGGTCATATCCAACTGCTCGCAAAGTTGAACTATTATATTATATATTTTTTTTATATACTATTGTACGTATTGTATTTATATACTATTGTACGTATTGTATTTATATACTATTGTACGAATTGTATTTATATACTATTGTACGAATTGTATTTATATACTATTGTACGTATTGTATTTATATACTATTGTACGTATTGTATATATATACTATTGTACGTATTGTATATATATACTATTGTACGTATTGTATTTATATACTATTGTACGTATTGTATTTATATACTATTGTACGTATTGTATTTATATACTATTGTACGCATTGTATTTATATACTATTATACGTATTGTATTTACATACTATTGTACTTATTGTATTTATATACTTTTGTACGTATTTTATTTATATACTATTGTACGTATTGTATTTATATACTATTGTACGTATTGTATTTATATACTAATGTACGTATTGTATTTATATACTATTGTATATATAACATGCATTTGACTGTCTAATTTGTGCTCTAACTAGATGACTTTTCATAATCAAATCTAATATAAATTATCTTAAAATTATCTTATATTAATATGTGTTTACTAACGTTTACAAACGTGATCAATAACTTGCCTTAAAATATGATGAAACATTTGTTTTGTTTTTAATGTAATAAATTTAATTTGTTTACATTTATTGAAATAAATTTATATGAATGATGTTCAAATTACAATTATTTAATTTATTTATTTTAATTAATTAAGCATCATTGCTTAATTATAATTTTACAATGTTAAATATTAATATATTATAATGTGTATAATGTTTAATTTTACAAGCAAATATATTTTATTTACGGAGCAATTCATCGAAGTATACAAACGGATACTAAATATATTCTTCTCAAATGATTTATTTTTTATATAATTTATTTTTTTGTTTCAGCACGCCAATGCAGTGAGGAATTCAGCTCGCCTCATCTTAGAATCACCGGCTCCGGAAACTGAGGAGGCCGTGACCCTCGCTAAGGCTCTGCGCTCCCGTCCCCCAGTCAACATGCTCCCGGCTGCCAAAGCGGGAACATTCTTCGCCCGTGACAACGTTTCCAATTTCATTGAATGGTGCCGCCGCGCCCTTGGTATACTGGAGTGTCTACTGTTCGAAACCGACGATCTCTGCCTTCGAAAGAACGAAAAACACGTAGTCCTTTGCCTTCTAGAAGTAGCTAGGAAGGGCGCCGTGCTCGGCATGCCGGCCCCTCTACTGGTGCAAATGGAGAAACAGATCGAAAGAGAATTGGCCGGAGAAGAATTGAGACCGGATGACTCTGCTTTAGGCTTAGTGCCTCTTGGTCCTCAGCCGCAGTTGGTGACAAATGACTTGAGAAGCTTGGACGAACGAGTCAGGGATTTAGTTGAAAGATGCTCGTGTCCCACACAATTCCCAATGGTGAGAGTATCCGAAGGAAAATACAGAATCGGTGACACTAGGATCCTAATCTTCGTCAGGGTGAGTTTATATTTTGTTTATTTAATGTTGTTACTATACAGTTACTTCAAGCAATTCTTTCCGAAGTTACCGATCCTTGCGATAAATACACATCTACGAGTGTGTATATTCATCTTTATCTGATAAGAAATTGACGACAATTGACAAATTATTAACTGTAACTGTAAATTATAAGGCGGGTTTAAGAGTAAAATTAAAAAAAAAAAGAACTTCATTCTTAGCCATAAGAAGTGAATATATATATATATATATATATATATAT
>DWLR01002729.1:0-14799 GCA_018246295.1 Papilio alexanor hazarajatica | reverse complement strand
ATGTTCTGGGTCTTTTAACTAGTTTACAAGGCAATGTGATGTAATTTTATATGGTTTTTAGCCGTCTTCAAAATAAAGAGGAGGTTCTTAAATCGCTTGTATTTTTTGTTATGTTTGTTACCTCAGAACGAATAGAATATAATAGAATATACTTGGGTCATAACGAACATACTTCAATTTTTTTTATTGAATTAATATAAAAAATAATTTTGAGTATCATTATACCTTGGGTTCCGAAGTTATTACAAAAATTAACATATTAGTTGTTGGATTTGTATGACACAAATTAAATTATATACATTTGAGGCGGTTATTGTTTTTATTACAAAATATATTTTGTAATAATTGCACTAATGTATTATTACAATATCATAATGTTTTACTACCACATACTTAAGTTCTATTATTTCTAAAGAATATTTTATACTTCGTCAGGTATCCTGAAGTATTATAATTAATTCTAAATTTAAAACTCTTTTTCGCCTCAATTAAAGTGGAACAAAAAAGCTTTTTCTTTAACTCACTAGCTAACAACACTATTAAGACATTCATGATAAATAATGTAGTATGAGTGTCTACAAACTACTAATATTTCGATAGTGAATAAGGGCGTGACCCACCAGTGACTGGCATCATAATATATGCGTACAACAAACACAATTCACGATTGTAAACTAATATTAATCACTATTAGAATAAACATACACTAACCTTGATTCACGTTCGATTAAACAGTTAAGAAAAAACACAGAAAATTATTAATAATAGTTTACAAATACAATCCATATTCACATGGCAACTACATATGTCCCTTCTAGTTTCGTAGTAACGTGAACATAATAGAATGTTATCAAACTAGAAATCTTGTTTACAATAAGCGTACTAGATTTACACAGCGGATAAGCAATAACAAAAACATGCAACGCCACCAACACAAAGGTGTCAACAGGAGATCATAGATAAAATCATAAATACTCGATTAGATAGCTCTATCGAATTACATAATCTATTCGAAAATCGAATGTAAAACGGATAAGTGTATATAGATAAGACAGTTCGCTGGGGCTCTACTGTATAGGCATCAAGGACAATAGGATCATAAGGCTAACACAATGGATCATGGCCGCGGAGGCGCGCTAAGAGGTTAATCTCATTTCACATGAGCCTCGAATGATATTGTAATAGGATTACATGGCGCTTCTTTATAATAATAATCTTTGTGATACGGTGACAATTCTAACTACAGCGACCCTGTAATACGACCTTGAATTTCGTGTTTTTAATTCAATTGGGGCAAACAGAAATATCGACGTGAAACTTTATTGAGAGTTAATTATGTTAGTCATGTTAATTGTGACCATATCCCCATATATTGGAAACCCGATTAGATTTTTTTGAAAACACCTTAATTTTGTTTCTTGGGAATCAAATACACCTTAATAGTTACGCTAATGTTTTCATCTTGTTATCCAATTTATTTTCTTAATCTATCGCGGTTAATGTCTACAATAACGAATCCAGGATATCGAATAATCATCCCAGTCAATGAGATGTTATTATACAAATATTTTATCAACAAACTACGGCTTTCATACATAGTTTTGATGTTTTCATTCAATAATTACAAAATAATTAATATTTGGAAACTTTCTACAAATGTTTTGATATACGTTAATGGCTGATATTAAGCACGCGTACCAAACGCGAGGCGAGACGTAAGGCAGTAAAACTAACAAACATTCTCTCGGTTCGTGTGATTCCGTTTACGGAAGCGATGAGCTCGGCTATTGTGCAATTAGTGGCTGAGGTTATGCAGAATGTATCGACGCCAACGTTTTACCGCTACCGATTATAATCACCAAATGCTTGTGCAGTGCGTCCAGTGTCATATTATGTACTATCTTTAGGCCATTGCTTTGTATTTTTAGTCTAAAAATCGCGGTCACAAGTATCTGCTTAATTGTATTAGCAGGTATACTAGCTGTTGTCCGCAGTTTCGCGCGCAGTTCTGCAGGAGTGCAGAATGAAGGGCAAGGGAGGTGTGCTAGGACTGCCTTCTTTTTGTGAAAAATTACTATATCATCTCTATGAATCTTATGTAGTTTAAATAATGTGATGCTTTTATATGAATTCGTTTTGAGCGCAGCTCGCGGTGGACAGTGGATACACTCGAACTCCGGAAGCAATGGCGGAAAAAAGTTGCCCGGGCGCGTGCTTTTTGTTGGTGAAATGATGCGTTGCAAGGTTTCATCGACAGATGTGATGTGAACTATCTCGTATATAGTTGAATAATCGAATTGGTTTTTATTAGGCTTTAAGAGTATTTTGTATTGTATTATTCGTATTTTATTAATGCATACATATATATAAGTGCGGATAGCATCACACTCAACACATGTGTTATATACACAAATTATGTTACTTTGCTTACTCTGTAAGTCAATAGATTTCAGACTTCAAATATGAAGGAATTGAATTTGTATGTATTATATACAAAATAACTCGTAGATTTTATTACGTAATCCATTTCATTTATAGAAATTATTTTTACTAATATTTTTCACTACTCACGGCATGAGCATCCTATAGTCACAATGAAAGGTTAGATGCATTGTTACTATATCAAAAATGATTTATATTGGTTCTGAAAATTCTATGTTGTTTAAACCTTATTCGTCTTGCACAAATGGTAATATTTAAATTTGTAAATAACAAATTAAGCAGTTGACGAGGCCTAGGAAAGTCTAGAGTCTTTATGAGATACTTCCGGCTAATTTTTAAGGTTCATAAATTATTCCTGATTAAATATCCTCTGCTCAGAACGTGTTTAATTAACGAGAACCGTCCGTCATCGCGTCTCAGTGAAAATGATCACTTTTTAAAGTCGCATCATAAAATATACAGATATATTTTGTGGTCATAAAGAAAGGGGCTAACATGAAATGATTTCCGGCACTTTTGAAGCGATCGTGACACGAATAGTTATATTCTTTTGCCATCAAACGGCGACGGCGGGACGGCGACAGACACATGCGGAAGATTTATTTACAATTATTTATATTTACATTTGTCCCTTCTGTAGTCCTAGTAGTTACTTACCCGGAGGACCTTAGAAGTCAAGCCGACAGCCTTGTTAGATTCTAGATTTTGCCTTTTTAGATTGCAGGGCCTCTATTTGCGTAAATGTACACTTTTATTTGTTTTTCTTGTAGGGTCTACGCTTTATCGTTAATAAAACGAAAAAGTAGTATCCGTTCACCATGCTTCGGTAGAAATATCTCTCTCTAGTTTTTATGCTACACGTGTATTGCTATGCGATACGAATGGGAGTCCCCGAAGTGGAATCCCTTGTGGTAATAAAAATAGCGTAAACTTTTTGTGACATAACTATTTTAAATTGTTCCAAATATAAACTTTGCACATGGCATCCAAAAAGGGGATAAAAATTGATAAAAAATGTATCAACAATTTACATACAAATGTAACTACTCCTTCTTTGCTGCGTGCATATGGATTATATATCCATCCTTTACTTTTTTTTGTCAGTAAGAAACTCTACAAATTCTTCGCGAGTCCTCTCATTGTCCGTCTGTATGTCATAAGCACGCAACAATTACTTTCGTCGTGTAAAAAAGGGACACTGTGAAATTGAGTGAAAGCTTCAAAGTTTACGTCTTAGTTTTTTGACATGGTTTTTTTTTTTCACGACAGTAAGACATAATGTTTTCAACCTCTCATATGGCTTCGTACCATTTTCGTATTGTTTCCCTAGTGTAATGTCGACTAAGAATAACCGTTTCCAGAAGCATAGAGATAGACTACCGAATACTTTACATACTAAATATATTTCTATTAAAAAGAAAGAGACATAGATCGAATTATCCAGGAATTAAAAAGTACTGTGCAGATATATTATATAAGTATTTCTTTCTTGCGTAATCCTGACACATAACACCCTCAGGTCCCTGGTTTAGCACTCTTATGAACTTAATTCAAATAAAGTAAATAAAATAGAATGCAAAGACCTTAAAATGTAATTTTCCATTCAGCACTCAATTATAAAATTATTAGAAATACCAGTAAACATCGATTCGGTCTTAGTTTTAGCAATCTTGCCTTTGCGATGCAAGACGGAAGTGAGCTATTAGCCAGCAGATGGCGCGCGCAGCTGCCGCCGAATGCTGCGAGATCGCGCGCCTTCCGCTTCCGGCCGATTGTACTGCCACCGCTCGCGGAGGGTGGACGCGGATTGACATCGCAAATGTGGCGGCAGCAGTGGATGTCGTTTTTTATGACATATACGAGTATGTTCCTCATAATATTTATTTGGATATAAGATAACGCCATAAGTTTTTATTAAACGTCTTGGAAATACAGAAAGCATTCAATTGGACACATACACATATTCGTAAATAAATAAAAGTCACGTACAAATTCGAAAATATTCTTCTACATATTGGTTACTACATTTTGTAAATTGCCTATAAGACTACCTCGTAAAGCTAATTCAAAATTTTTCTTCATTCCGCTTACACGAAAAAACATCGGCCTTAACTCTCCACTCATCATACTATATAATTTGTTACAACACCTCGTGAAAACGTACGAACGTGAAACGAACGAACGTACGTCCAAATCGATTTATTTTTCAACTTCCTCACAGGTTTAAATTTCTCAAAAATTAAAAAAATTAAAAACCAACTAATAAATTGCTTTAATTCATAACACTGGAATATTATAATTTTACTTTTTTTGGCATCATCGTGTATTTATTTTACTGATTGATTCTGTATGTATAAAATGTACCGATGAAGCTTTGAATTAAGATTCTTAATTTGTTGTAGACATACCAAGCAGTTGGAGGATGTTAATGTTAAATAAACGGTTGCAGGTATATATGGTTAAGCAAAGCATAAGCAATTCTAGATCGGGCATTAAGCAGATCTGAAGGTACCGGTTGAGCGTGCGTCAGTGTCGTATGACAGTGTGTCAGCACGCTACCAAACGCGGCCGCAAGCTCGCGAAGCGTTGTCGCTCACCATTGTTTAACTCACGCGTTAACCCAGTACCGTAATAAGGGTTGTCACATACTGACACAATTTCACCAACTTTCTGACATTTCAGCATTTTTATTTAATGTGAGGAAATGCCTACGCATATCCGCACTCGCAGGGGCAAGTACTGATTATGTCGGACTCACGCCGACTAAAACCTCACAGTGTTCCTCCCGCGCATATTGGCGGACGGGAACGCTGAACATTTCTTTCAATTTAGGCTATTATTCACAACCAAAGATTATCTTTAAGTGTAAATAAAATACATCGTCCTTATACGTAATACTTGAACCATATGTACCTATGTATCTTACTATAGTGTGAAGTATCTTCATATGCTCCAATTCTATTTCCATCCTATAATTGCTTCCACAGGAATATATTAATTCATCTTACGTGTAAAGATGCATCTCTATCCCAAGATATTCCTTAGAGAAGACATAAATGCGACGATAAGTATGAGCTTGTTGAGTTGAGCGATGTGTATGAGAGTGTTATTTCAATTTGGATGATATTACATTTTATTTAAAAGAACTCAAGTACTCAATACACTATAATGCCATCATCATCATCATCACAATATGCGGTCCTCCGCTTTTTGCATCCAGGTGCTTCCTACTGTCCTCATATAATGCCATACAGAGATATAATTCCTACTAGCGTACTATATAATATTATGTCAATGAATATATATTTTTTATGGAATAAGGGGAATAACAAGAAGTGGGTCGCTTAACATTAAGTGAACCAACGTCCATGGACATCTGCAACACCAGAGGATCTGTCTGAATGTTTAACTTATCATAATTGTTATGGAATGTTTTCGCTTTACAGTTATGTGGCAGCCCTAAACGAGTGGAATACAATAAAAGAAATGGTAGAGCGCGACGGCGGCACGCGTACGATTTGAACTGGGACTATGTGCTCCATCATCGCAGTAACGACCGGACGTAAAGCTATTGTAATGCCCTTAGCCATTGCCGGCGGAGCGTTAAATAATATTTGTAAGGCAGGTGCAATAGAATATCAATTCGAGTACAAATCTCGATCCCATTACGATTTGTTGATTATTCGGTTCAATGAAAAGGCGCTAAAAACGTCATTTTTTTCGTCCTACGTATTTTGACTTTCCTATTTTTTACAGTTAGATATAATGTTGCTTACTAATTATGTCAATGAGAATTAGCAGATGAATTGGAAATAGCTAGATGCGATCAGCCGTGGTATAAAACGAAGACTATACCCATCATTTTATAAATGCTGATGACGGTGATGAAAGTTATAGCAAAAATAGAATGGCGTATTTTTACAAGTGCAGTAAAATTAAGAGGTTTTATCTGTTCATCTTTATGATACCGTGACGTGTATAATTTAGAAAGTTAACTTTACATTAGTTTAATCCACACAACGGAAGGTTCCGGCGAAAGCTGCGGCGCACGTGCGTCCTCGCACCTGCCTTCCACCCCCGGAGAGGGGATCACGGGATGGGAAGCGCCGCGAACATCCTTGTATGTTTTTACCTAGTTTTGATCAGAAAAAATATCGATATCCAATATCTGACATACTTACATTATTACCAAAAGTGCATGCTTTCAAGATAGCCGGGCATTAGAACTAACGGGGGATTAAATCCGGCGATAAAGAACAAAAAGAAAACAAGAAAGGACGCTTATGCAGGTAGCAGCTATAAGGTATACCATTCATCTTCATTAATTTCATCTCGACTGAAAAACATATTTATGTAATGCTTTCATTAAATAGTCGAAAAAGTATATAATAATTTTGGAAGCACTGTTATATAATTTGAGGTTATTTTGAGCTAAGAAAGACCAAAGAAAAAAGGTATCTTATAGGTAAAGGGATGTTGGTATATATATACATTCTTTCTTTAACAAGTTGCATGTCAAAATAATTGTGATGTATAAATTTGGATACGTAGCCACAGTACTTGCCTTGGAAGTCCTGGATTGCTTACTCTATAAGCCCCGTTGCTAGACATGTACGACAGCGGCCTTCAGTTTATATGAAACCGTTTTACTCTAAAGCAACTGGGAGGGCGCTGTTACACAAAACAATCTCGAACTCGAACAAAAAGCTAAGCAAAAAGTCTGCCGAGTGAAAAAGTCGTTAAACGTCGACCTCCTAATGGAGGTAATTTAATTAACAATAAAGCGTATTACTTGTGTGTGCGTAATATCAATGTGAATGTGAGATTAAAAGTATGACGTCATATAAAGCGGAACGTGTTGTATTCGATCGACGGTGGCATAGCATCCGGCGGACACGACTTCCGTCCTCCCATTGTGGCTCGCCCTTCTACCAACTGAACTCACCAAAGAGCCCTACGAACCAAACGGAACCGATGCTATCCGTTCGAGCTTTTCACATAAAAAAAACTTTTTTTTATTCACATTTTAAAGGAGTACGTGCTATGTGTATATATGAAGTGGGTACATCCGGTTTTTAGGAATCAAACTTCAACGCACTTTAGTAACGTTGTTATATCGGGACATTAATCACAATTTACCAACATTTACGCAGCAGCCTTATTATATATATAAGTCTAATTGAAAATTATTAAGTAAAAAATCAGCAATCGTTTTGAAAGATTTAAAGATACTTCGAAGTTTAAAGTGGAGTTTAATGAATTCGAATTGGCCCTTAACAGCTGTTTAAACGCTCGTAAAAACAACTTAATCGCTGCATGGGACGATTAAGCGAAATGTTCACGAACTAAATTATAAAGGACTTTTAACTAAGCTTCGCACGTAATTGCCGACGGTGAAGTGACACGGTTATCATAAATTGTTTTTTAATTATTAACTTCCATATAAGAAAAATGTTCGCACTTTGTATCGATTAAGAGACACCAATACTTAATTGTTTTTGGAGTGCATAAATTAAATAACATGAAAATAAAGGCATTCACAACTTAGAAGAGTAGAAAAAGATCCCTGTCGGTTCTTAAAAATTGATTAGTCGAATTATGAATTTCGTTTTACTAATATAAAAATTAAAAGTAAGTAAATGGGATATTATAATATTTGGTCAAATAATGCTTCGAATTTTCTAATTATCTATATGTATTGTAAGCAAACAAAAACGATTCTACGGAAATAAGCAAAGGTTCACACAGGAGCGAGTTAATAATGCTTACGTTAGTTAGCTTTTGTAAAATCATTTCTCTTAATTAATTGCAGTCACGTAACGTAATAGGCGGCCATCGTTTGTTATCGCATCAGCATATATTACCATAGTAATCGTTGCCGCCGAACATAACGCGGTCATCACTCTATTATTAAGCACAATCGAGCTACGTTCGTTAGATCCCCTACAGTTTTAGGCACGCTAACAGGAAGTGTAACAAAGAGTCGCGGCTCTGAAACGCTTTCCCACGGCCACCGCAATTATTCTTTAATTGCCTTCACTTGCTTAAAAACCATTGACGTGATTATACTCAAGTCGGGCAGCTTAGGACGTCCGATGGACATGGTTTACGATACCTTTGCATTCACCGCCCACACAATAAAACTATGAAATTTTGTCCGTCTTTGTAGTAGGCACGTAGGGTACGCACCTCTGGGATAAAGTTAGTTTAGAGAGATATTCTCACGTTTTGTCTCTATTGTAAACATTACAACCGGGGGACACTAGTTACGCTACGTTTTCTGTCCCCATTGTTCTATTCTGCGCCGCTATGCTAACAACGGAATGGATCGTATTTTGTTTGGTAACTGAATGAAACGGCGCGAGAGTTGTAACAACAAAAAATTAAACGAGATTTTTCGAAAACTGGACGTGTTAGTTGTGAATGGATGGGCATCGCGGAGTCCTGTCACGTCGCGCGACCGGTTGCTGTCGATTCATTCACTCGTCGCCATTGCCATTCATCACTGCTGAGGTTATTAACTTTGGTATTTTGATCTGAGGTGGACATTGCTTATGACTTCCGATACTACTCGAGTGTGTAAACATCAATGCATAGAAAATTAAAATGTAAAAATATGCTTGTATCTAAGTGGTTGAATAATGCCACTTTGTATTCTAAAGACCTAAACTAAATGTTAAAAAATAAAAATGCCATTTGGCCAATGTTGCTTCTATAGAAGTTTAATAATTTTTTTGTAGTTGTTTAATTGCCGCTAAATAACGTCGCAGCGTAGTAGAACTGTGGTTGATTTAATAATGAAAAATATTGTTGAGAAAAAATTAAGCCGTTAGACGCCTGAGTCCTTTCAATTAAAATAATTCTGAGCATTTTAGAGTGGTGCGTGATTCTTAGTTAGCCAATGAAGGTACCTAGGATCCGCTTGGATTGGCGAAAAACTCATGTTCTGCCAATAATTTATTAGCACCTCTCAATAACAAAAATACTACGTAAAAATTGTTGTACGGCGCATAGTTCTGGTGTCTATAGATTAAATATTCAGTGACGTCAGATCAGGTGCATTGCGGCTGCTAATACACGTTGCAACTGGTATAATGCAGCACGAGCCATAGGTATACAACAGGCGTATTGTACGTCATGGATGTCCGCTGCGGCCTTCCGGCGAACTGCGGCGAACGCCCGTTGGCATTTCCGCTATCGCGACCCACTGACTAATCAGTGAAATTTCGATCTTATCCTTTCACTACTTCGCGACATTCCATTTGCTGATTCATACTGAGCGATAAATTAAAAGCTTTTTAACATTCTTATATGATAATATTTGAATATGTTGTCTTGTAAGACATAGTTGTAATAAAAGATATTGCAAATTAGTACTCACTATATTCTTAGTCGTAAATGTGAAATTGTATTTAAACCTCGCACAAGTAGCTCGAATAACCCAGCTTAATTCGATTTAAAAATGACCAATATAATAGTAGGGGCCTAATCAATGTCATTATAGGTAAAGCGAAGAACCGATAATTATTGCTATTATCTCTGTACTACTATAGATGAAAGACATGAAAGCTCGAATAAATGGCACAAATTTAAATTTAATTTTGAAATGTTTGACGCTTATCCATTATGCTGTCATTGATCAACATCCCGTGGCCCGTTTGGCTGTCTGTGCACGTACCGTATCCTCGGGTCGAGGTTGCCACATTTTTGGTGCACAATGCATCGCTCTTTGTCACTCGTCCAATGTTTTGATGTGCAGCTATTGACGCCCGCGCCTCGTGCGCTACGGAAGTCATTAAGTCGGAAGTCGTTATACAACTGCATGTGACGTAATCGGGACGCTGTCGAAACAATATTTTTTTTCCTGAATAAGTTCAGTTAGTAATTGAGCTGTAAATATATAACGATTCTCATGCATAAAAATAAATGATTGAGTAATTAAAATAATTTACAATATTCAGTAGTATTGTCTAATTAGTATGTCATCAATCTCTTTTTTTTGCCTAATAGTTAATGGCGAGATGCTTACGTTTTTAAGAAAGAGATATAGAGAACTCATTTTCTTTTTTTTTTAAATGTAAGTGCCAGTCTAATATTTAATTTCAATGTTCGTTCGTTTAACGCGGTTTCGTTTTAAATTTAACTTGTATCAATGATTTCGAATATAACTTGTTAAAATCTTTACCCCCTGAGTAGCAATAGAAAAAAATGGTTATAAATTGTATCCATTTTTGGATACTATTTTTATATCTATTTATCCTATTATATTAATAACTTGAGAGCTCGTATATGAGTTAAAATGGATGGGAATAAATATTCAAACCATTCTAAATGGAGCCTACGAAACGGGGTTTACCTCAATCACATATAAGTAGGGAAAACAGAAAAGTTCCCTCCCACAACCCTATACCTATCATCAAACATGCCTTTGGTTTCTCGTTAAATTTAAACATAATGTCAAACAGCGCGGCGTTCGGTTGTCCGACCGTAGTTTCCCATAAACTCGAAAAATAGTCCGTGTATTTGTTGTGAGCGGCAAACTGTTAGTGCAAACACTCATGGTCAAATCTTTTAAGTAGGCAGCGGGTCAATATTTTTGTTAATAATTTAGTGTGCGTTGATTCCCACGGCAGGTAATGGAGAAGGCTCGGTTACAGATCACACCCCATACCCCGCGGGACCCTGCGCGCCGTGTTTACACAGAAATATTTCGATGTTTGCACTGCTCAAATTTCTCGAACACAAAATAAAACATTCATCAAAAACAGTTACGATCTAATTATGTTGTAAGTTGCATTTAACATTTTAATGTTAAATTTAAATTTAATTAAAAATTGTACAACAACAAATAAATTTTGTTTATACCTTATCTCTGTAACAAATTAAAGATATCGCATAATAAAATCACTGTACATTTTTTGCATGTAACAACTCTCTGCATGTTACATACTGAAGTTTTATTAAATGCGGCAAAAAGTCGGTCAATGGACCAATTAACAATACAAGACGCAAACAAAAGATAATTAAGCCGTGATGCAATGGATAGTAACGTTTGTTGAGCTGCCACAGAACAAAGAACTCAAAAAAACATAATTTAACACATAATGCTGTTGAATATTCCGTGAGGAAATTTCTAAGGTTCTGTGGATACGAATAAAATATAAATAGGTAAAATGTAAAATAAAAATTTGCAAAGATATTTATGTAATTTATTATTCTTTTCTGGGAAATTGGTATAAGTATATTATTCATTTTTAATATCTTTCCTAATTAATTTTAGGAATAATACAGACGTATGTAAATGGGTTCTGAAATATCTGTTTTTTTTTTAGTTTTTAATGAAATTCGAACTCGAATTCTTGTAATTTAAACTGTTATGATTTGTGTTTAAATTTTTACAATTTAAATTTTTATTGCCATACCTATATACCAAAACTAGTCGGTTTAAGCTATAAAACTAAACTTGAAGATAGACACAATGTCAGCTTAAAACGTAAGTTCTAATGGTTTATAATCCTAATGATCTGACAGTTTAACAAACTTATGCAACTTTACGGTGTTTTACCACCACGGCCTCATAGGCCTCCCCCATTGAACGCATCATTGGGGGGAAAAGTGCCATAATCGCCACGCTTGGCAGAAAAGGACGCTGCTACCCATCCTCCGGTGGTATTTACACCCAGACACAATACAAACAGACGTGTTCATGCACACAAATGACAAATATTGAATAAAATAATAATAATAAACAGAAAAAAAAATATTGTTTGTACCGGAAAACTCAAAACATAGTGAACCGATTTTAAAAATTATTTCAGACAGAAAGCTCTCCTATCAGGAACGTAAGCTATCTTTTTCAACTATCTACTTGTGCGAAGCTGGGACATGTTGCTATTTGTAAATATATAACAATTTGAAATAGTGACACCGAGTTAGAACCAGTAGCTAAAAAGCAGCGGTTCCATAAATGGGTCAGCTCAAACAGCAAGTGTACCGCGACCCACAGAATGCCGGCGTAATTGGAGGTGTTAACACTTCCACGTTTCATCTGATGCCATAGACTCTTGTCATGCTATTTTACCATTCTTTTTCTTATGCACTTCCTTCCTCTCTCCTATAGAAATGCTAATAGCGCATCCGTTTTTCTATCAACATAGATTGGTAGCGGTAGTGACTTAACACCAGTAAATTTTTTATTATTTGTGTTTTGATTTTGAGATAACTTGACCAATGCATAAACTAATATATGCCCAATCTATGTTCCACTTCGGTTACGACAAGATAAGCCTTTTATATATACTTGCTGAATCCTGCATGCGTTGCAATGCCACTTAAATTAAAAAAATCTTAAAAGCCAAAATAATACCAAGCGTAGCATCATATAACAAAATAACATCATTAAAATCATGGCACAAGAAAATAATATTAAAAACGAAAAACACCATTTTTTATTTATACGTAGAGATTTTTTGGTCCATAAACTTTCGCCTGCGTCCTTAAAAAACGTAGGATGTTAGGACACCGCTTCGAATGATGTTCAGAGTTTCATCACAATCTGGTCAATGGTTTAGGAATGCATAGAGTACAAACACACAGATATTGATTTTCATGTATATACGTTTCACATAAATATACAAAAAAGAGTGAATGTAGACACGATTAGTTTGTGTGTACAAAAGCCGTGGTTCACAGAAATGAGAGCAGAGTGTGAAGTGACCGGCGCCGCGGCGTGCGAATTGCAAATACCTCAGCCTCGGCCCTTACAATGTTTCTTTTGCCGCTGCGTTCTCACACAAATTAACGACAGTGAATTATATTAGTACGTGCTAACTCACCTGCTAACCTATTGATTAAACTAGCTTTCGACAAATTGCTACAAGTAAAATGCTATGTCCTATCCTATATCCTAGGCTGTTGTTATTTTTTTTTAAATAATTTACCTATAGAATATATAATTATATATAGTTATACTATAGAATATACTTGACAATATTATGAGAGTAACCAAAATCAGTGTTGTCCAAAAACACATATAAAACAGCAGATGAGATCCAGGTTTGTTGCCATAATTTAAGGAAGAATTAAGCCCATTTTTAACCGAGTTAAAAAAAGGCAATGCGGTTAATATTTTTATATGTGTTACTGTAAACTGATTTAAAATTTTTCTTTTGTTGAAAAGGAGATATTTGCAAGTAAGTCCCCCCCATTTAATCTTCAATGTCTCAACGACATTGAAGATTAAATGGGGGGGACCTTGGGTTCCGAAGATATTCCAAATTGACATATTACTTAAGACTAGCCCTGTTTGGATTTAATTTATGTGTATTATCTGGAAAGACGTAGCGTGACTATAAATTACTAATAAATAAAAGTAGGCGTTGCAGGCGTCGCACGAGTTCTTATTTGCCTAGCAGATAGGTTTTTTGTAAAAGTTTGATTTGATGTTAAAAAAGGGAAGAATTATACAAAGTTGAAGTCGCTTTTGTTTTTGTTAAAAACATTAAGAGATATACGATGTATTTTCATCATTTATAAAAACAAAACCTTACAAAATAAATTAACAAATTTCCAAAGCTTCGAAAATTTCATTTCTGTGCTTAATGACAGCTTTGCTTGTCGTTGTTTTTTTGTTCAAGGTTTACGATCTATGTTTTCCAGAGCACGTACTAAATTAGAATTTAAAATAACAGTTGACCTTTTCGTTGGCGCCGGGACTGCAATCCGCGCATATAGATCCAAACCCAAAGACAAACAAACAAAATGCATATCATTACTGCTCAAGGGTTACAAGTCTCATCAATAATATGTTAGATTTCTGAATTTCTGTTTAGTTACGTTAGGTTATAGAAAATCTCAAATTGTATACGTGGTGCATATACAACGAAAACCGCCAAACAACATTTTTTGTGGCTTACAATTTATTATTATTATATTCAATTATATAACCAACTACTCAACAAATAAGGGAACGTGTACCAGGAGTACATAAAGGCGAGTAGTAATGACAACCTCGGGTAATCATTCAATCAGGCAATTGATTGAGCCAGGACGCCACAGGATTGCCTCATTATCCAATAAAGACTGGCGCTGGCGCCCGTCGTTACTTCAATAACATTAATATGACATGGCTACGATCTTTACTATTCAAAACATCCAATTTTACGTTCGTTATCTGTCATTGTAATCAGCACTGATTGGCAGCACACTCGCCATAATGTTTTTTGGTATTTTTGTACATGTTGATGTAAAAAAAGAAATTTATCGGAAAGGAGACTAACTGATTCAATCGTATTCTTATGGTTTTTATAAAAGTTATTTTATACTCGAAATTAATAATCATTGGGGGGAAATGTGCCA
>DWLR01002728.1:0-14799 GCA_018246295.1 Papilio alexanor hazarajatica | reverse complement strand
ACTGTAATATGTATGCATAAATATTACTTTTGTTAATAATAACGCTGTCAATTATTATTGATCATTAAACTGGTTTTTTTTTATATTTACTCCATATCTAGTGTTTCTTGTTTGGCAACATTAAAATATTTTAATATTTTAAAAATCAATAATAAATAATAGGCAATCCGCCGCACCCAGGTGATATCGACAAATTAATTAAATTAATTTTTTATTCCACTTTGATCACCCACCCCGTGACTCGGGTGATTTAAATATCAGGTGGTTAAAATGGAATAAAAGTATTCCACTTTTATCACACAGGTGATCAAAAATAAACCCTAGTTTCGCACCTGTCGAAGGTTCTTCATCGGGGTTGGTCGGCAGGTCCAAAACTAGTCGATGCATGCACCGGATGACCTCAACGTGAGTTTAGCCGTTTTTAATTATTTAGTAAACAATGATTCACGAATCTTTTAATAATTTCATCCATAGTAGTAATCGATTTATAGATAAACTGTTTCGCCAATATTCAACATCATTAATTATTTATACGGTATCGTGAATATATAAAAAAATAAATTAAACACGCAATTTTTCGTCTATCTAGTTTTACGATTCCAAGTATAGTTTTTGCTATGTTCAAATAAAGTTTTTGTAACCAATATAAATTTCTAGCAATTGATTACACAACACTTAGCATTACTTGAGTGAAGTGAGAACACGACACAAGTTATGTGTATAGTTCATTAGCAGCGATCGGTAACGTGCTTTTTATAACATGTTAACGAGTGGACAGTGTTATATACGTAAAAAGTGTACGTTAGAATCGTTTTTGTACCGTCCTTATGATTGATGCTAAGATAGATTCGCTATTTTTAATGATATAAGCTTTCGCGTATAATCACTAGGGTATATATACTAAATTCATTCACATTTTTACTTTACTATTCGTGTGATTGATGAACTCTAATATTGTAAGGAGCATCTATGACTATTTTTCGATTCATGGCGAGACTTTTTCTGTTGCCTATTTGTTCTTTCATAGTCATACTAGGATTCTACTAGGATCATAAATAAAATATAAAGTGTACAATGTATACACAGAGGTATAAGTAATTTAGTAATCGGGTGATAAACACCGGCATGCTACGCCAGGTGTGGCGTCAAAATGTCTATCTTCGGATTCCTTTTTTTATCTTGCAACTTAAAGATGGTATTTGAGAGGGAAGGTTAAAAAACTACCCTTTCAAGCTCTCTTGTTAATAATTAATTAATGAAATATTTTTTCTTAAACTTAATCACTTAACATTTTCCTATTCGCTAGTTCATTTGTCTCATCTTTCATAAAATGATTAAGTTTTCTAATTGTTTTCCTCTTACTTATCCAATGTAGTGCAGACAGTATAGATCAATTCCTAAATTTCAAAGCACAAACTATTACGTAAAAAATTTAAATGCTGTTAACATGAACGTAATTTCGCCGGGCATATAAGGTAATATTTTTGAGTGGTTATATAATTTTCAAAACTCTGATTTTGTGTCAGAGGCAAAAATACAACATTAAACGAAAAAGTCTTCTACATTTAGTTAAATCGATTATAAAAGTATACGTACACACAAAAATCGTTATTTTATATAGTTATATAAATATAGTTAAAAGAAACTGCTATATAGTGACCTTTTGTGTTGAGTATAATAACAAAAAAGGTAAAGCCAAAAACACGAATTTCATCAATAAAAATAACAACATTTGCAAAAGGAAGTAAAAATATATACTTACGACTTTGAACCTTGAACGCAGCACGCCCAGCTTGCCAAAGCGCACGTGGAATGGGGAGCAGGTGAAGCTGCCATCGGGCTGTTCCACTACCACCACGTCTATGGCGCCCGTCAGCGTCGCGCTATTGATCTCGTTGTAGAAGTCGCGGAAGTTCGCGATGAACTTGCCTATATAGTTCATAGAATACATTGTGGTGCTTGTGTACACGCTTCTACACTAGAAATTCACTCCACCACTATCACTATATAGTTACACTTTAATGTCAAAGTTTTTGTTTGTTCTTTTCACCGATTACCCCATCATGTATTTTTCGTTGAAGTTGAAAATGTTAAAACTCCTGAAACAAAGAAATTACAATGTATAACATGCCTTGCAAAAATATTTTGCGTTTTCACGCATTGAAAGATAAGACGTCATATTTTAACACTAATGCTTTAGGTAGTACTTATGATAACGGTTATTTTTTAATCATAATTTATGAGCTTTGAAATAAAAATGCTTTTATAAATCTTTGTTATTTGATTATTATATACTACATAAATTATTTGCGAAAAACAAAATTGGTGGTGCATTTAATCAGAAGCAATCTGCAACTATGCACAGATTGGAATACCCATTGACCCCGAGTCTAATGTTGGGCTGCTTACATCTTCTGTGCTGTTGAAACAAATATGTAACATTAGTACTTGAACTTCGAGCGCAGGCTGCAGCAGAACCCCCAACTTCTGGCAGAATCAATCCATCAATTCAATTAAAATTTTGTTTAAAGGTTCTTGTGCTATTTTATAATGTCATATTAAATACTTTATATAAGTATATACATTCCCAAGGAGGGTAGGCAGATGGCCGGCCGTAAAACTAAAGCCAAAACCAGTTTCAGTATAGACTACAGTAGAGTCCAGGATATATAGAATAGTAGTACATACTGGCAGTAGCAAGCCCTACGCAAGTGGGAAAAGAGCAGGAAGGTGATGAATTTGTGAGCTTTGAAATTAATTCTAGTTTATCCTCAACCGGGAATTGAACCTGGGCTTTGCGAAGGTAATTGTGAGAGTATAATTGTTAGACGGGATTGCCTTTTGGTTATTTAAAAAAATTCAAGCTTTTGAAATGCATAAACAATATCCTGTTGAAATGTGTAAGTCTGTTATAATCAGGCAGAATAAAATTGTAAATATGAAAATTATGAATGAATAAAAATAAAAATAAAATAATGCTTTATTGAATGAAATAATAAATGAAAAATAATTAATTGGTGGCTCATAAGCAAAATATTCGACTCGACAATCTAATTGTTGTACAATTCCAAGCAAGCAAGAATTTATTTTTTATTTTTATAGACGAAGGTGGCAAACAAGCAAGAGGTCATCGAAGTGACCCCTATCCATGGATATCTGCAACAAGCATTTGCGAGTTGCAGATTGCAATGCATTAACAGAAAAATGGATATTTCCTTCTCCTATCCATCCCCCTCCCCGTCAAATCCTCTTTCCGTTCCCATCCTTTCCTTATTAGAAAATGGTGGGAAGGTAAAAAGGAAGTAAAGTTAGGAATAAGGGATATTCTAAAGAGGAGTCGTCTTAAAACTCTTAAATACAAATAACTTGCAAATATGTGTGTCCGGCATGATGTAATATGCATAGTAGAAATACATATACGAATTTTGTCATAATTATGTTTAATTAAACAGCTACTAGCGATCTCTACCTTCTGCTATTTCTATATATAAATTGTGAAGACATTGTAGCTTTAATAATATAAATGTAAAAAAATAATTGCAAATCTTTAATTTATTACAAATTATTCAAAAGTGAGTTCACTATCTAAATTTTACGATAAAATAATTATCGAAATTCTTAACTAATCAATTACCACAATTCCATATCAACATTAAAATAAATACATAATGGAAATATTTTATCTATATCAAAATGCTATAAATTGTTATCTGTCATGACCGTATCACGGAATAAGGTCAACATTTCCTCCGGGACGTAACAAATTACGCGCAATGATATTACGTCTTTGATTAGTCTGTTACTGATGAACATTATGTTGTTTGCTTATTTTTCTAAACACTATTAATGAAATAAGAGACATAGGATCAAAATTGGTGTAAAAGCTATTAAATTATTGGTTTCTTCACATTAGACTGCGTTGATGAAAATAAAACCTGTTCTCGTTTAGAGATCCTAACTTTTCTTTTTTATTGCTCGCATAAGACTTTGTTTGTGTTATCGACAAACATAATACAAATGGACAAATTGGTCGATTGTGTTTTTTTTAATTTTGTGACGATTGGAGCAGAAACATGACTTACCTCTATTCCGATAGAGGTAATGCGCGTCTTTTCTTTTCAATACGGTGCTACCACAACATTCTAAAGCAAATAATTATTCGGAAAACATTAATACAAAAGTGATCTGGTTAGAGCACTTCGAAATATAATGTAATATAGTTAGTGTGTAACTCTTTGTGGCCTAAACAAAAGCATCAGTGGTACCCACTACGAAGATACCTTTCAGGAAGGGAGGGAGAGGAACTTTTATAAGTCTTAAAAAGTTGAGATGAGTACTATTTTTATAAAGTAGATCATATTATATCGACACAATAAGAATCGTAAAATTAAAAACATATTCAAGACGGCCTTAATAAACAAAGTTCATTAACGCGGTAAAGTCATGCTACGGATCGAAACCACTTGCAGTATGACTGAGACAGCTCGGTCACGGAGGCAACCTTACAGATTAATGGTTAAGGGTGCGGACGAAAGATTATGAGGACGTGAGTTTCAATCCACCATTCAACTACTGTCATTCAATGTGTTGTACGTCATTCTCATTTTCAGTCTTTATGCCGATTGGTTTGCAATTATGAACTTCTATAAATTACCATTTTAAAATCCAATGTCACTTGCTTGATCTTGCCCCCTCTGAATACGCCATTGGAACTACTGAATTCATTGCATTTTTCTGTGTATAATTAATTTTTTTTTTAAATTCTATCTTTGCATTTATTAATTCTAAATAAAAATTTAGGTATGAATGTTTATGTTTCCAATTAAGATTAATCCCAATCGAATCGCACCTCTCCACAACCTGTTTATACTATTGACTGTTACCATTTTACATTCAACGAATAGCAAAACTCTTTAGAATGTTTCCAAAACATGTCTGAGGAATTGGAGTTAAGTCAATGCACTCGACGGCACGGCGTATCGGGCAATACATACAGGATGTTGTTACAGAACGTTGCACGCACAGCGCGAGATGCAAGCGCGAATAGCAGTCGAGTGCCGACCCCGAAGTTAAAACCTCAATTAGTAATGAAACTATCGTGCGTACAGCGTTACTATTGAGGTTATACTGACTGAAATCATCGTATGTGGCGTTAGAATTAATTATAGCTGCAACTTAACGCAATTATAAAATCAGAACGCAACTTTACTGTTATTGTTTACCCTATAAAAATTCACTTACTTAAATATTCACAATAATCTTTGATTATTTGCCTCATGGATTTGAATTTGCAGTGTAGGTCTTATTTTTCTAGGAATATAACAGAAGATGTCTAATATAATACCTACTTTAGACCTAGGTTATTGCCCAGGTCTAAAGGTCTATTATTTTCCTGAATTCATAAAACCTACCGCAGTCACTAACACTGATAATCCAATAAAGGAAACTACCGCCTTCCATTTTGAGGAGTATGTTAAATGTCGACTTTTATGGATCGATGGATGAAAGCGAATTACCATAACCCAAATGATTGATGACTTATCAAATGTAGCCTATTATCTTTCGCCATAATAAAAAAATATTTAATGTATATTTATTAATTGTTATGCGCCAGAAACAATTTGTCCCATGACACACAAGTATTGATAGACCATTATATACAACGCTATGCATTTTTGGAGACTGAGTGAATGTCAGTGTCTGTGCTAGTTTGCACTGTGTTACAGACCCTGGCGCTATAATATACTTTTAAGGGTCTCACATTAGGAACCCTTATAAGATAAAAAGCGGATTGCAATTGCCGTCTCAGTGTACTCTAATTGGGTTAAAAAAAATAAGACAGTGTATGAAAATATTTCATAACATTAGTTTTATAAAAGGATGTATGTAAATGTGCAATAGAAGTGAATTTGTGTGAATGTAATTTGTAGAAGCACGTGGCAGAGGCGTGCGTAGCGACTGTCGCAAAACGCGGACTCTGCCCCCGCCGGTCTCGACGGGGATACGTGAAGTCGAGCAATGACTAATTCACAAGAATAGCTTACCAGATAATACACAAATACAATTACTATAAGCAGATGAAATCATAAAAAAAACAATCGTAGTGCTGTATGATGTAACATGTTGTAAGTGAAATAAGTTTTTTTTATTTATACCATTTTTTTAATAACTTCAACTTAAAGTAGTCTTTTATGTGTCTTTGGAAGGTTACGAAATGGAAAAGCGTGTAATCTCATAAGCAGTTTAACCATAAATATCCGCCTTACCCAGTTACCGCTTCGAGAGACATCACTCAATGCTTTAAAGGAAATTATTACATGTATGTATATAAACTCATCTATTGTATAATATTCTTGACTTCATTCACAACCGAGTGGAGAAGGGCAGGTGTCCCTGGCATGCGTCAAGCGCACCAATTGCCAAATATTATTTTAGTCCCCAAGGTTTTCAAGTTCAATGTGGTGTATGTCAGAGTATCATACATAATTTATAAATACTAAATACAACAAGCTTCTTCATTATTTGTTTTTTTGCCGCTCGAAATATAGTATGAAATATGTTATTAAAACTATTCTTATACTTATTAAGAACAAAAGCGACTAAAATTTATATAATTATATTTATGTCATTAAGTGTTAAATCGGTTCACAAATGACAAAATTCTAAGGCAACAAACTTAAATAAAAAAGCAAAGGAATCATCGGTCTGTTAAAAATAAATTTAGTGTTTTTTATGTTTTTATTTTATATATTATACAAAAAAAAATTGTTTGGTTTTGGAACCGATAGGTCGTTTTGTAAAAATACAAGCTCTAAAACCTACACCCCTTTTTAATGCGAATACATTATTATTATTTGTTTTATTCAGTTCATATCATTGGTAAGTAATAGGAATGTTTAGGCGCGAAGGGTAAGATACATTTATAACCTTATATCACCTTAGCCTATGATCGTCCACTGTTGGAAATAAGCCTCCCCCATTGATCGCATAATTGGGGGGAAATGTGCCATAATCGCCACGCTGGGCAGGCGGGTTGGCGATCGCAGTATGTTCCACCATACTAAGAAAAGGACGCTGCTGTCAGTCCTCCGGTGGTCTTTAGATCCAGACTCAAGACAAACAGACATGTTCATGCACACAAATGTTTGTTTCAGGTGAGAATCGAACCCACGACCTGCGGCGCGAGAGGCAAGTGTCTTGCCACTGCGCCAGCCGGGCAGTCATAACCATATAATAAAATTTAAAACAAATAAAAAAATAATATTATCGATCATGTAATTCTAGAAAAGTTACTCTACTTTTTTCGTAACTCAGAATTAGTTTTGAGTAATGTGAAAGATAATGAGCTCATAATCGTTTTAAAGGAATTTCTATAATGCTACACAATACCCTTTAAAGGGTATTTTAAGTCAATGGTAATAATTCAATTTTAAAACTAATAAACAGATTTTAATAATTCTTTTACCACGATACGGAAGTTATATAGGATTAAAAGTATTTTTGGTATTATATGTAATGCAATATTGTAAAGCAAACGCATATAAAATAATTTTCATCAAAATTTATATTTCATAAACTTTTTCATCAAAAATCTTCGTTTGCTTTTTAAAAGATACAAAAACAATCTAATCTGGTTGGCTGTCGTTGGGCGAGGAAACCGTGATCTAACCTTCACTTTATAATCCACGTAAAAAATGACCCACATTATATTGGGTTGCGGCCAATTGATCTGAAGAATTTAACAAGTAAAAGAAATATTTGCGCACTTCCCACCAAATGAGTTGCGTTATCACACTGTGTGACAAATGTCGAAGCGCGGGTATTGGACATGATGCTATGCAATCTACTCGTATTTGATGGAAAGTGGCGCATGAATGACTATGGCAATAATTTTCATACGTAACAATCTAAATTACATGAGCTTCCACACCACTGGGTTAGGCAGAACCAAGTTTCAATTATTTTTTTAGGTCCCAATCGTTATAAGACATGAGCCTAAACTTTCAAACCAGAAACCTACCAGATTGGAAAATATAACAAAAAAAACTTGATCTCTTCACGTGTTTCTTCTAGCAATCGAACCCATATAACCAGTATATATTAAATCGCAATAATATGATGTTATTTGTAAACGCGTATATAATCTACATGTGTACGCCCGGTAGACACGGGTAAGGTCTGAGCCACGTGTGTGAACCGGCCCGCTGCCGCTTCTTTGTTGTGAACAAATAACGTAAATCGACCACCCGACATGTCAACATGTAGCCGAATGATAACAACAGTGTAGCCTTGAAGGCGTCGACTACACGCATATTACAAAATAGACCGTTGCGCTCGTTTAATCTCAAACGCTTGTACATTTCCTAGAATTTTTTTATAACTCTAGAAACATTCGTACTTACTCAATGATAAATTAATATTACTTGGTGATTCTATACGAGAATTTAAGGAATTGAGTTAAAAAAATGATGTAATACAACTAGAGTTGGAACGGGTATGATTGGTAGTTTCAATTAAAATAGTATGAGTGAAGTAATGGGGATTGGATGTAGAGTCACCACAGAGCAACTATTATTAACCCTTTGCGGTCGTATGTCTACTCTCAGCCACCAAAGCCTTTTTACCGTTCCGGTCGTATGTCTGCTCTCAGCGACCACAACAAGAAACCGTGTTAATATTATACAGTATTCATCTGTGTATACATTTACAAATTATCGTCTCAAATTAACCATATAATGGAACTATGCACAAACTTATTCGGTGACCTATCGATAAAATGTTTTATAAAACTTGTTTAGTCCTCATAATTTTGTATGTAATGTAGGTACCTCTCTACTCTTCTTCCAAAAGAAATTAATTCCGACCAGTACGTCACCCATCTCTGAATTTATTGCGTCCGCAAAGGGTTAAAGGTCTAAGTAAGAACTACGGAATAATGTACGCAAACAAAGATGAATGAATATAAAGAAATCGTAGAGGTGTACATGCATATCCCTATACAACATCAACAGATTTCAAGCAAGCTAACAAACAAAGAAACGCACCATTTTAGTATTTAAAAAGTAGTATAAAATGCTACAACAGAATGTAAACCGAAACGATATAACCGAATCTCAAACCGAATGAGAGCTCTATTTTGCTAATACTGCCGCATCTTACGCTTGTGTTTCAAGTCGTTTATTTTAATAGGAAAATCCCGTTTATCAAAGTTTTCCCGCCAACCAAGGTAAATAAATAATATTAGCAGCGTCATATACTCATAACAACTACTAACGTCGCGAAGCATTGTTAACCGGCTAAAACTGTATAGGCGTATGATGAAAGTAATGGCAATATGACGGTGAATGTTATATAGGCCGGAAACAATTGCTAAAACAACACATCTGTAGGCATAGTACACATTATCACATATAATATACTATCACACAGTAATATGGATTAAGTATTTCACCTAATCTCATGACGTAACAAAGTGTAAGCTTCTCGTGTACTTGATTAATACAATTGTCTATGGATTGCGTGTATGACTTAAAATCAATTGAACTGTGCGTGACTACTATTCAAAATCATGAATACAAGAAAATATTATTAAAAAAAAACATTAATCAACATAACCTACAAAAGACGACGACGAAGTCTAATCTTTAATTCTCTATTAAAAGGGTAAAGACAATAATGTCATTTTGATTCGTTATTGGTATTTACCCCGCGCATTCCTCATCGTGAATATGAAAGGGAATCCCTATTTCGTGAGGCGATGTAAGGACTACCGTAAACAACTAGCATGTGTGCATAGATGTATAAATGTAGAAAATGCAAGCGATGTGTGCCAGGGTTGCGCCAAATGGAATTCGTAATCTCTGCCTACCTTCTGGGTTATGGATGTGAGTGTTTGTTATGTTATGAATCCCTATTTCCTTTGGTCACGCCATAATTGACTTTACTGATTTTATTCATCTTTTTTTAAGTTTCAAGTAAGTTTTAAATTTCAGGAAACATAACAACTATCGCGCCTTTAACAGTTCGCCCATGTTTTGACAAAACAACTTCTTGACACGTTATCTATTATCGAAATTATTATGCGCGGAATCAAATTACAAAAGTTTCAGATAATAAGAAAGGAATGCGTGGTAAGCCCCGGGTACCAGTTTTCAACTATAAATAGGGTTATCACTCCATTTAAAAATAGACAACGTTCCTGCAATCCTTCTGATTTTTGCAGATATTACAAAATTAACACTTAACACAAACATAAGTAAGATTAATTGCTTACCTCTTTTTTCTATTAAAAAATAATTCATACTTCTTGATACTTTACAAAGTTGAAACTACATATGTATAGTTATATTAAAATTTATAGTTTGTGGAAGGGCAGTGCTGTTACGTATCGTAAAGTACATGCTAATATGATTATACCTATTAAATAGCAGTTTTAAACATCGTATAATATCAACCAACTATAATTGAATTAGTGTACCGATAACAGAATCAAGTTACATAACGAAATTATTAATTAAATTATTCATAGGACGGAGAGACAGATAAAATTGGTCCTTAACTATTCTAAGTAACACCTTATCACGTAAGAGTAATCAAATTTATAAAAGGAAATAGATTCATTTAATAGATTGCGTGCCATTCATAACGTTAGTAATTGGAAATGCGCCATAATATGAATCATTTTTCAGTTATAACAACAGATGACGTTGGACGATGTTGTTTATCTGTTGCTTGTTTGTCAATTATTTCAAACGCGTATATTTATTTATACGTCTGTAATAAACTACCGAAAACGGTAAATATTTACTATTGCAAACTCAAAAATAAATTCTTTAAAATAGACTATAAATGGATAGAATATACAATGTAAATAAGTATTATATACAATATAAAATGACAAGTTCACTCCTATCTTAGTATGAGTCCGACAAAAAGGCGATAGCCGTATGTACCTTGTTTGCGATAAATAAAGTAAGAACGTCTTTATATCATTTGAAGAATGACATAGTATAAAGCAGTTTAAGCAATTACAAAGCATTAGTTGTTTAATAAAATTTACTGTATGCATATATTAAAATTATTCATAATTAAAAAGATTAAGATAACTTTTTATAAGCATTATCTCAGATACTAGAATTAGAAGAGTTTAAAAAATCGAAAATAACTTATAAATTTCAAACAATGATTAATATAACGTATTGTACAAAATATGCGAAGAAAGTAACATACATACCTCGAAAACAATAACCAATGTTATGATCGCTCCAAACACAAAGGACAACCGTTATATGTCTATAACCGTTGCGGTATAATTTTTTTTAAAGAGGCGAGGTATATATATATATATATATATATATAAACCTTGATAAGGTAAAAACGTTTTATCTAATTAAACCTTCGCGAGGCAAAAAAAATCGCGATGCAACTAACAAACGCGTGGTATCAGAACCACATACGTTACTATACTGGCGCGCTCTCTATTGCGACAGATTATCGAGTGACGTTCGAGTTTACACACCCACAATGAACAAGAAGCGTGTGGCAGTGGTAGCCACGGCCGCGGAGTGGCGTGATGTCGCACCACCTTGTTGCGAAAGTGCGTTCAGCATAAGGAAGTGGTTGTAACGTTTAAAATACGACTTATAAAAACATGTGACCCGATAACAACTGACACACGGAGTGTATGACCATCGGTCAACACTGATATTTTTTTTAATCGCTTTATATTTAGTTGTACACAATAAATTATACACGGCTTATGTAATATATTATTTTATTATAGTAACATATTTAATTACCATCTATGTAATTTAGGTCAGTCAGTAATATATATTAATATAGTTATAATATGTTATGATCTCATAACCCGTAAGGTTATCTAGCGGTATAAGAAATGTTATTTTTCTTGTGAATTACATAACCTATACTCCTCCTCCTTCTCCTCTACCTTTTAGGACCTCCTTCTGTACTAAATAATTATAAATATTTTTTAAATAACTTTTAATTCCACATCGAAGTAAAACCCAAACTTGACTACATAAGTAGATAGATAACTACACATGTTCATCTGTCTTGTTTGGACACGACGGATATCAAAATAATAACCTCTGACATTTTGGACATGGCTCGAAATTACTTAAGCAACATATTATTCAATGTGAATTATTCAACTTGTACTGAGAACATGACATTAAGAAGACGACGATGTGACCGACTTCACAACTAGTCTTTTTTAATAAGGAGGAAATTTTTAAAAAATACTCTCCTTATATAAGAAGACAGGATTATATAGAAGTGGTTTACGTTAAAAAAAAATTACACACTGCATCTTCCCTAATGTTACGTTATGAGTGGTACTTCTGAACTGAAAATAATCTAACGATATTTATCAAGTAAACGAACGCTCTAAACAAGTAACCTGATAAACCTTATACGATATTTAATTGGTTTTTTTTACCACATAAAACAAATAATGTTAAAAAAGAATAAACAAACAAAATTACACAAAGATATTGGTAATCGATGTACGCGTATAATTTGACAATTTGTACTTGTTGATCGAAGGATCCCCGGATCATTCAGATGCCCGACATATACCTTAACTATATCTGCTTTGGATTAAATAAATTGCTCAGTGGTATTGATATGATTTTAAAATAAAATTGATGAATATAAATTTCATTTTTTAACATAACACTCGGACTTCAATAGGACATAACACGGATTTCACTTGACGCGATCCTGTGACACGATGAAGATTAATTTGCAATACAAATGGTATTACAGTTACGCGAAATTAAATACGTGTTGGTATATATCCACAGCCGCCTTATTTGTCTAGCGATGGGTGTGTCGTGACGTTGCGTGTTGCGTATTATTTAAGACATCAAGGTTACTCTTAAATTACCAATGCACAAACATCGAAATACTTTGAACCGTAAAACCGAGTTACTGAAAGTCACAATTACATTAGACATCTACGTCGAAAGCTAGATGCGTATGCGCGTAAACAAATGTTATCATCCCGATGGCCTTCTATTAATGCGCATTCTTATGATAAAATTCTAATACGGAAAATACTGTTTTCAAATCTATAATATTGATAACTATTTTATCAAAATAGGCACATTCAAATTGTAAATGCAATCTCCCTCTAAAGCAAAAAGGAAGATGAGCAGAGATGCGATCTTTATGTTTCGAAAGTGAGCGGCAGTAGAGGTCGTCGATCAGTACCTCATGTCAATTGATGTAAATGTCTTATTGACAGATAAAAGTAGCTATTATGAGAATATCTTACAAAGCACCCCACGCTTTTTATCACGCTCATAAAAAAAAATTATTAATCACTCTATTGTTATTTTGATTTTTTTGGATACATTTCTACTTGTTAGTTTTTTTTTTTCCTGTTGAAGCTTGTTTTTATCGTTTTCAAACTATTATTTATATTACATCTCGGGATAACGAATTGTTGTACAGGATCTTTAATGATGAATTCTGTGTAGGGACCATTATTGTTATATGTTTGGATTTTTTAGTTGGAGAAACCAGTCCGGAAAATTTTGTGCTGTATAATGTTATTTAGCTTATTTAATATTTTAATAATAGATTGGCATGTTTATTTATTTTATAACCTATTGAAAATATATTTCACGTACCAACACAAAGTGACTGTAAATGATTATGGCGAATTTGTATTATTCTTGAAAATACAAAAAGTCGCATTGGGTGTTAATGTAATTTTTTGTGCTTGATAAATTATATAGATAAGATTTAAATAATCTAAAATTCAAATTCAGTGATACTATTGTTCTGTCGTATATTTATCAATGTAGTCAAAGTAAATTAGAAAAATAAATTGAATAAACAGATCTTGGGTGTATTTAAATAAAAATTGATTCACCCTTAAACGTGGCAAATTTCACACTGCACTTGCCTTCTACGTGGTGGAAATCTCTGCGGCGCCTATCTGCGGCCAAGCAGTTGTGCTTAACAGTATTTCGTTCTGTTTTCTTGCTATTTTAACCAATTTCAAAAAAAAGTGGAGGTTCTCAATTCGCTTGTATTTTTTATATTTGTTACCTCATAACTTTGACATTTATGAACCGATATCAAAACATTATTTTTTTTTTTTGGAAAGAGGGCATTTACAAGTGAGTCTCATTTAATTTTAACGGCATTGGACCTTGTTTTCCGAAGATATACCGAAAATTAACATATTAATAGGTTTAAGACAAGTCCTGTTTGGGTTTAATGGATTTGTAATGAGATTTGTGTTAATGTGTAGATTTTAGGTTCCGAATTACAGTAATCATAATTAAAAATAGTTACATATTGCGTATACAACGTTCTACTGCGGTAAGTGATAGTAAATGTACATCTACCAAAGAATCGCCAGGCTCAAGTTTGTGCAGAACATTATCCTTTTTTTATGTATTACGCACTACTCTATTTGTAATTATTAAGATAATTGCTAGTGTATAAAAAATATCGATAACATGGCAACAACCAATAGATTTTATTACATGGATAAATCGATAATTCTGATCATAACGTATGACGTGCTATGCTATTGTCTTCTGGAATTAAATTCAATTAGTAAAGTGTACGGATTAACCTACACGTCATTATGAACGTTTTCACTTTATCTATTATCTGCAACTTCGCCGCGTACTTGTATATTTATGTATGTATGTGTGTGTGTGTGTGTGTGATATACAGTGGTGGTCAGATAATTAGAAACACTGCCAACGGTCCTTGACATTATGTAAGATACTTTACCGCAATCGTTTTTATTTTGAA
>DWLR01002727.1:0-14800 GCA_018246295.1 Papilio alexanor hazarajatica | reverse complement strand
TAGCAGTAACTAAGCTCGAGGGCTCCCTCGGGAACCTCGGCTCGGGCCGTTACTATATTATTATCGCCGGATTGGGAAAAAACTACTGTGTGCATAGTACTACGCCAGTTTACATTAGATATTATATTTCTATCTTATAAAGGAGCAATACCATGCCCTATTAGTGCTCTCTTTAATGGTAGAAACTAAGAACAGTGAATTAGTCAAAATTAGAAATAGCAAATTTCTTGAAAAGGGAAAAAAAATTGTTCTTTAAAATTGATTTTTATTGTTTCAGGTTAATGTTTGGATTCCCACAAACAGAGGATGCTTCTTCCTTATAAAGTTAATTGAAAACAACAAAGAGGAAATAGCCCACAAACTGATAAAGAAGATTAAAGTGCATTCAAATCTTATAAAGCAACAGACATCTGCGGGTGCGAAACTTTTGTTGCAAAAGATCCAGACAAAATAAAATATCTTTTATATCAGTGTCATTTTATTCATACAATAGTTACAATGATTTATAGACATTAAAAATAATTATTTATTTACTTAACCCAAATCTTATCTATAGGACTTAATCCAACACTGTTGATAACATTTAATGATTTCTCAAGCAATTCTTCCTCTATAGTCTCTATCGATCTGAAAATGGAAATGAATGAATGAAAACATAAGTTTGTTATGAACAATCCAATGCGGATTAACAATAGACATGGTAAAAAGCAGTTGCCTTAGACACTGAACTAAATAAACACAACAAACATTATTATGGTCACGATTAGTCTATTTCCAAGTGATTGCGATCTGTATTGCATAAATTTTCTTTTTTTCTCTATATAGAATTGTCAATTTAAATGTGTGGATTATAGTGATTAGTACTGTATCATGGATCACTTGCTGTATTTGTATAAGGACAGACGGACATCAAAATAGATATTATATTATTAAATTAATAATGTATAAAAATATCTTATCTATATATAAATATATATCTAAGGTGCAAATTTGATATCAGGGCAGTAATCTAAGTTTAGTCTTATTTCTATGACGTACTGACTTTCTTTGTGATTATTTTGCAGCTACTGCTATAAAACTCTGGAATTAGCTTCCTGATAATATTAGGAAGGCTTCTTCAATTTTTGTATTTAAACGCTTGCTTTCGATTTATTACCTGTCTTATGTATGTATTATATTATATGTATGTTCATATTACTATATATATATGCATATTTATATTGATTTCCCTTTTCATGTAGTGCACCTCATTGCCTTTTCTTCTTTTAATGCGGGTTCGACTGGTAAAGTATGCCTTTAAGCCTTAAGTCCGCCTTTTGTACTTTTTCTGTGCAATAAAGTTTTTAAATAAATAAACAAATGTTTAAAAATCTGTACCTTCTGGCATCCAGTACCTCCCAATTATCTTCTTTTAATTTTTCATACATTTCTGATACCTTCTTCTGAAAGTCTATGACCTCATACCTGTAAATTAGCTGTATTTTATTATATTTCTTCTATTTCACTTTTACAATTCTTACTATTTAATATATATAATAGTGAAAATAATTTCAACAATATGAAATATAATCAAAGTACCAACCGTTCGTTACCAAATCCTTTTCTCAGCAGAATACTGTCAAGCGGCATTGTAAGAAAGAATACTTTGTCAGGTTTTGGTAAACCAGAATCTGGTGACTTACACCAATTTATATCATAACCTATACAAATAAAGATTGAGTTTAATTAATAATTTCAAATATTTGTTTCATATATCTTATTTTCAAGGGAAAAATAATTAAACATAAATAAATTGAAAAAATCAATGATTATACATATAATATGTAACTAACAATATCTATTCTATGAAATTTCTGCTAGCCACTTTTATATCATTTTTTGATGACAGGAAAGAGATACAGAAAAAGGTTTGGACTTTTAAACTTTACTTGAAATGTAAAAAATAATAAAAGTATTATTAAAAAATATTAGTATATTACCTTTAGCAGCAGTGAATGCTACACCTGAGTAGCAATACCTGTCCACAATAACATTGATGCCTTCTTCTAATTTTTTAATTAAAGTTCGATTTTTCTCCCAACGATTTGCAGAAAACAGTAGGTGAATAGTTTCATCTGATAAATCATTCTAGAAATTAACAAATTACTTCTACATCTTAAATACAATGTATGGAGTGAATAGGTACTAAATATTTATTCATTTTTTTAGATAAACATATTAAACGATATAACTTATTTACCTTGGACGTCAAGTAGTTGTTGATTACTTTGCCAATTTCAGTATTCCTGTCAGGGAAATTAACATATTCTGCTTGAATTTTTCGATTCTTCAAATTTTCAACTATTAAAGGAAAAAAAATATTGGATCATCGTATAAAAATAAAAGAAGATGCCAATGCCCAAAAAAAATACTACCTAGGCTTTTACTTTGTGTAGATTTTCCAGTTCTATCTACACCTTCGATAACTATTAAAGCTCCTCGTTTAAGGGTCATTGTTACTATTTGGTTATTCATAATTTTCTCAAATGTTATATAGTAACGAACAATATTCTGTATGTAAGTTAATATGAACTCACTACATAACTACTACAGCAAATAATACAATCATTTGATCCATAAAAAATTACGATTTCTAGGCTTTACTGTTTTTTGGTGCGCGGTAATTTCAAGTAATTTAAGCACCTTAAATTTTACACACGAAACATTAACACATGACATTGACAATTGACATTGTTGTCCGCTATAAAATTAAATTACTTTGACTTTATTTTAATGAGCGCTAGGAAAACGAACTATGCTGTCCTATCAGCAGTAGGCGTTAAATTTGATGCAAACCGACCACCACGAAATAATAGTTTCTAATTTGCATATCATCATTGCATTTATAAAATTTGTCACAAAATTGATAAACCTTTTTTGAACAGAGTGTAAGACTTGAGAAATTTTAAGTGGCAACACTTTTCACAACAAAATTTGGAATTTGTACTTTTGTCATATTTTATGATTGTCGCGCGTTGGTACGCGGTGGATATAGTTTTTGTGTATTTTCTTTGTTTTTATTATTGTGGTGGTTTATTTTTTACATCATGAAAAAAGGATATAAAGTGACAGACGTTAAAAGGGAGAAAAAGATTGGAGTTGCGGCAGAAAACCTCAAAGAGTTAATTGAGAAATCATGTCATAAACTAGGTGTAAGTGTAATTATTAACTTATATGTTAAAAAAAAATAGTAATTCAACGTTAATAAGACCATTTTGGAGCTTTTATGCTACCACATATTTTATAAAGTCTTTAAATGCGCCTAGAACAAATAGGCCAAGGACAGCTTCCCTTGACCTATTTAATAGAACCTTGGCCTAATTCAATTTGACGGTTCCCAGTTCAATGTCAGCTGCGCAGAGTGTCGCCTTTTTGTGGCCGAGGACGGGACCCAGGTGGACGATGATGATTATCTTGCGACCCTGCCGCCTCAGACTTTATTCATTTTGTTGATCAAGAAACAAAAAATGGTAACTGGTATGTTTTAGTAAATACTATAACGGTATATGTGCGTAGTTTATATTACTAAATAATTAAGTTTTTATTTCAGTTATTGCTAAATTTTTAACTATTTACAATTTTTATATGTAAATTACAAAAACAATAGTTAATGTTTTTTTTTTAAATTCTGTTCTTCATTTTCTGAGAAGTTTTTTTCTATTATAATAATATTTCCAATTTTCTAGGTTAAGCTTAAAAGTTAGTTTAAAAAGAAAACATATTTTGCCTCATCATTCTGAAACTCATATATATTATTTAGGTATTAGTCTATCAAATAAAAGTTTAGAATTAGTTGGCAGGAAAAGGAAGGAAGGGGTGGCCGGTATTGTATAGTTCTGGTCAGTGAGTAGAAGTTAAAAAATTCTAAAACACATTATCATTTGTTAGATAAATTAGTTCAATAAATAATTTAGACAATTTGATACATTATTTCATTTCAGATTTCAACTTCTACTACAATTTAATAAGGTCATCAAAAAAAGACTACATTGATACTGGTGTTGCCGCAAAAGAATTCCTCAACACCAATATTAGGGATAAGTTTAAAGTTTTTCAGAAATATATAGCAGCAGCTGATGATGCTAAAACTTTGCTTAGTGATAGAACTGAAGATCCGAGATGGTTTGAGGGTAAGTTCTGTAATGTATACTTATAAGAATAGTAGATTAGTTAATAGATAGTTTTACTTATAAGAATTGCTATTTACTTTCCATTGTACTTTTTTTTAAGTAGAAGATTATTTTAATGCAAGATTCCTGGCAATAAATTCCCAACTGTCTAATATAATTCGGTTTTCTGCTAGGTGTATGATCTGCCTTCACCTGTTAAATAGTACAATTATTATTTTTACGGATACCCACTGAAACTGTAAAGTTGTCATCTAGTCTGACAGTTACAAAGGATTACAAAAATGTTAGATTCTAGATATTCTATATGTAGGTAAAAAAAAAAAATTATAGAAATCAGTAATATTTAAGTATTATGGACAAATTAGAATGTTAAACTCAAGAGTGCATGTTTTACTATTATGATATATAATGTGAATTAGCATGTACGTTTTCATGTTAATTGGTTTTGTATTAAGGTGATATATTTACTCCGTGTTACTTATTTAAACCATAAAGGTATAAAAAAGTAATTGCGATTGCTACATTTTACACCTGTTACATGCTTGAGGCATCCTTGGCTATAAACAATACTTAAAATAAATTACTTTAAGAGCTCTCATATTCTCGATCCTTTGAAACAAGAACCGTAAAATATGCAGTCTACTTCAACTTGTTTACAAAGTTTACTTCAACCTATTGTGTGGATTGATTGCACTTAAAAGCGTAGAAAAGGCCTTGTTAAGTGCTTTTAGTTGTATTTAATTTTAAGCATATTTAACAATTGTATTTTTGTAGCAAAATCCATATACTGTATATTTATATTTTATTATAAATGTGGTAAAGCTCAAGAGTTTCTTAGTTTAAACACTAACTCTGGAACTAATTTTGTTTAAATACTTCTTTTTGCATTTGACAGCCCAATTAAAAGGTAGGGAAGTTTAAAGGCTATTGAACATCAGGCTATGACCCTTAGAATCTGATGACCACTGGCACAACTAGTATACAGTAGCTACATCAGATTAGTTAACATTTAGAGGAGAGATACCATAATTTTTTATTTGAAAGGGAAAATATTTTTTATTTGTGTTGGTTTAACTTAAAACTATTGGACCAATTTATAATATTCTTGCACCACCACAGTCACGTTATACCAATTAATATGTGTCAGATGCATTTTTTAATATTAAACTGCAATATATATTAAAAAGCGGGATATAACGATCAAAAATAAAAGATGGCCCTCCTCTAAAATTAGATATTTAAATAGATGTAGTAAATAATAATTTTTGTATACAACTTATTGACCATATTTTAATTTACTGTCATAATATATTTCTTTCTTTAATTTTTTTTCCTTTCAGGTTTAGAGTTGTCTGAGAAGACAAAAGAGCAATCGATGTGCAAACGGGCTAAGGAGAGAATGAGAGGTTATTATTACAAAACTAAAACTGCCCTGAAATCATCAGATCTCTATGTACACTCTAAGAATGGACGTGGTAAGCAATTAATCGATCGCTTCCTTATAGAACTGCAAAAAAAACTTGAATCAAACAATTACAATGGGAGCTATTTCAATAGAAAAGTTCATAGTAACTTGCGTTTTTGCTCTGATAGCGGCCTATTCAAATGTGGTGGATTGTGGAACATTGACACATGCAGTTATAATGGGGAACACCTTATCAATCCGTATCGGAGTCGCGAAGAAAGAATCATATTCCAAACTTGGAATCTTGATCACAAAATTGAACTGTCGCGTTCAATTATACCTAGTATTTTTAAAGCATTTGAAGCACTACAACTAGGTACCTGTTTTTGTTTATCCTGTGAAGAAAATCACAGTGATGGCAACATTGACACAGATAGATATTATCTGCAAATATTTACGCGGGAAAATTTGAAATTGGTTCACATTGTGTGTCATTACAAGGGTAAACATAATGCGACATCGGATGTTTATACAGTTTGCCAAGCGTGCTCGAAGCAAAGAATTCTCAATTGTTAAGAAATGTCTGACATATTCTTTGTCCTATCGTTGTGTTAATATTTTTATATGTACTATATAGATATATGTAGATAAAAGATATATTTTCCAGTCTACTATTACTGTTTTGAAACCTGTGATATTAATTACTTTTAAGTTTTTTATATTAATTATTTTTCAAATTAATTAATGAATGAAATGCAAAAATTATCTCATTATATCAATGATAAGAGCTTAGTATTATATAGTAATGGAAATTTACAGCACAAAAACATCTAAAATGGTCACATTAAAAATGCACATGTTACATTGTAAGAAAGTTTTATTTGAGCATAAATGAAATTATTAGACAATTAAAACAGACACTGGTTGCGTTTCAAAACTAGATAAAAAGGTTATAGGGCACTAAAACTGAAGTTATTAAAAATAAAAAATTAAGAAACTGACAAAAGTTTGAAGTTTACTATTTGTTTCTGATTATTATCTAATTTTGTATTTGCCTTGTGAAAATGTTATAAACCCAGCATTACCTTTTTTAAATTACTTTGAATCGATTGATTTTATCTGTTATTGATTAATAGAATATTAACATTAGATTTTAATTTTAAGGTCTACCTAGATGAGATACAAACACTTTTTATAATCTTTTAAATTTATAGTCTTACATATGTTAATTAATGAGTACTAAAACTTTTTAAAACTTCCATGATTTAACCTAATTTTATATTCTTTCATTACAATTCCTATGTCCTTCCTAAAGAAGATTTTTTTACAATATTGCTTTTTTGTAGATGTTGTTTTTGAATGAAACATAATATAGTATTTTTTTTTTATCTGAACTTTTTGTGCCAAAAATTGTGAACAAATAATATTCCGTTTCTTGTGTTAATTTTACGTTAGCATTCAAATTTATCTTATGAAAGCTTAATTCAATTGAAATCAAAAAAGATTAAGCAGTTTATTATAGTATATAAGCAGATTAACCTACATTAATTGTGTTAAATAAAGCAATTGTACATTTTATCTATTGATTGATAGTAACTAAAATAATTCTTGAAAGAAATTTATTTTTATACTATGTTGTTGATGTTCCAATTTACCAGTCGAATAATAACGGTTTCTGTTTATCTTAAAAAATTTGTTATGCTATCGAATAGTATAAATGAGTTTTGGATCTTTTCATACTAAAAATAAACTACAGGGTTATAGATAGCCACATAAATTTTTTATATATATTATTTTTGACACCTTAGGTTGTTGTTCCATTGATAATAGAAACTATATTATATATTTATAGAATAATTTTTATATAATTTAATTTTAATAAAGGCCCACATGAATATTATATCTGAATACCTTTGTGGATACTATTAATTTTCAAAATACATATTGATATCCAGTTTGTTAGTCTAAATATTTGTTGCCACTAATTTCAAAGATAATTTCGTCATTGTAAATGATGCGTTTACACACAATTTGAAAACATTTTAATATTCTTTTTGAAATATAATTTATCTTTAAAGATATTGGAAAAAAAAATGAAAAGAAATACTTTCTTTGTACTTAGGATATTTTTTGTTCAATTAATCTGTACTATATTTATCGTTATTTTATTTATGTTACTCGAAGGACTGGATTTGTCTTCAAATGAATTTAAGAGGAATCGTATTAGCCTCATTATTTTTCTATGGATTCTATTTTTCTAACTTTACTGTAAATTTCAATATTAAATAAGAGCATAAATATTTAATATGTAGGTAGCTAAACTATATAAAATTAATGTTTAATGCAATATTATTATTAGAGGAATAGTTATTGTGATATCATACATAGTTTCAATTGAAAGTGTTCTATGTTGCTGCATTATTGTATTTGTTAAATGTATAACGGCTGGTTCGGTTGTGTACAGAATAGATATATCTGCATATATGGTCAGATTTGGGGAAATGCTGTGTTATTTAGCATAATTACAGATAAAACAATACGCATTTAAAAGACCAGCATGTTCTAATATATGTCTTTTGTTTCTAACAATGAAACCCCTATAAACAGACTCATCTTAATAAATTTTATAAAATGGTAATCTAACAGCGAAACTTACTTTCTAAAAGTCGGATGTTAGAATTCCATTTAGACTGTAATAAAGTTCCATTTTGCTGATAAGATGCTTACTCTAAGACTTGCTATCCATTGGTAAACTGATGGACTGGGTATGGCATTTAGGATATCTGGCTATTTTGAATAGTCCATCTATGTAATGATAATTAGAATATCAGAAGCGATTGCAGAATAATTTTTTTCTGTCGCCTTGAAATGTATATATGATATCATAAAAACATAATAAATCAAACAATATAATAATGGTAAGTGTAGATGCTTCCAATAGAGCTTTATAGTCGTTTGCAAGTAGAAGTGTTCATATGTTAAGTAGCGTTTAGATGTTCTCGATTTACAGTATTACTATTGACCCATTCCAAGATCTGATAGTGTATTGAAAGTAGCTAAAAGTAGATATATTATCTTATTAGGAAGAAGTTATTACTGACTAATCTAAGATAGTTAATAACTGTGTAGAATGAAAGATAGGATTTTTTTAGTTTAATTTTTACCTATAATAATATTGGCAATTTTATGTATTGTATCAAATATATTTTCATTATTATTGATTTTATTTTTACTAGTCATATTTTTATACAATAATGTCAAGACATTTGCAGGAAATTATACTTTTTATGATTTCCAATAATTTATAAAGTAATTAGTGTCAACAAAGTTCATTGCAAAAAACATGTAGAAGAAAATATGTATAAGTAAAAAAAATTGTTTTATTTAATCCTTGATAGCGTTTTCTCTACTGATTAATTAAACGAAAACCTGAAGAGAACATAATCAAAAAATATGTTGCTACTCATTTATTGGGACCTAGGGTATGGTAGTGGCTCTAGTCACATCACAAAAACACTTATTAGTCAAAACGCTATGTACGAGGATTACGCGAAGTATAAATAGTTCTTCAGTCCACGATGGTTTTCTGCGAAATCCTAAATCTTTCGATGGTAAAGCCATCATTTGTTCATTTCTCTTCCATAGACAGTTATATCACAACAGAATTTTATTAAAAATTTAATTAGCTTATAATCCGAGGTAAGTGTTTAATTTGGAAAATATTTTATGTTACAAGACCATTGACCAAATCAACATTTTAGAAGAGAGCGAAAATGATATATTTATTCACAAGATTTTTGATCATTACTAGCAAGAAAAAAAAATAGCAATAGAATACAGGCAAGTAGAAAAACTAATATGAATATTTCTTCCTACCTCGTTTTGGAACACCCTGATAATTTTTGTAACAAGGGTTTGTTTCACAAAAAAATGTTTGTTGGTACAATCTATTGGTTAAATAATAAATAAATTCTATTAAAACCTTTAGAAACATTTGCAAAAAACTAACGTCAACTTTTAAGCCCTCTAGTGGCCAAACTAAGCAATTTTGGATATAGGTAAATTGGGTAAAATCGTAATTTCAATTGATAGGGTAGGGTTGATTTTAGGGTGACAAAGTTACTTACATTAAGATTTTTTTTGTAAATGACATTAATTTGATAAAAATGTCCCAGTTTATTTTATTGCAGTTCAGAGATGAATTAATGAAACAAAAAAAATAATAGTTGGTAAGTTATTTGTAGTTCAAATAACACGGTGAGAAAAATATATTAAATAAAAAAAAAAACAAATATCCCCTTGAGGAAGGTCTTATTATGGAAAGAAAATGAGAGGTTAAATGTAAAACATATTATTTTAAATTCAAAAATTTATTATACTGATTATATAGCACTCTTATCTCCTCTTTCTTCCGGGTGTCTTTTTGTTGGGATTCCTCTGTCCTTTGCCCGCTTTGGGCTTCTTGGCAGTGAAATTTGTAGCATTGCCTCCTTTAACTTTGCGCTTTCCTTTACTTGGTTTAGCAGTTTTCTTTTCTTCGGACCTCCTAAAATGTAACATTTTTATTAAAATGGCAATTTGTCAGATAAAAAACTGATTTGAAAATTTGACTAGTGACGTAATATTTCCTCAGTCAGGAGTGACCAGAGCAAACATAATGTAGCCAAGTATTTTATTTCTATGTTTTAGCACGGTTTGTCACTGCTAATAATATTTAGCGAATGATGCTTTATAGAGCTTGCCTTAAATAAATTACTCTAAGATCCATTAAATTATAATTTTTTTAAGCCATTTGGAAAATTGCAGAAAACTCTTTTCAAGAATTTTTTTTCTTACTCTAGTAAGAAAAAAAATCTTGATGACAAAGTCTTATTAATACATGCTGAATTTTTTCATTGTGTACATATTTTTTTCTTACTAGAGTTAAAAAAACTTTTGATGACAAAGTTTTATTAATACATACTGAATTTGTTCATTGTGTATATGTTTAGCGACAGCCTTCTCCAAATCAATTTTGGGTCTCTTATTCAATATTTTGTCTATAAGATTCAAATTGTTTTGTTTCTCTTGTTGGGGAGTTGGTATGGGGGCTTTTCGTTTCCTCTCCTTGCCGGGTATCAGTTCATGGATCCCTTTGCCACGCGCTTCTTTCTCCTTCGGTAGTTTGTCTTGGAATCTACCGAGTGATGCCGTAGACGCCTTTGCTACCACCGCGGCTGTTTCAAGCTATAACAGTTTTAATATTGTAAAAATCTTTCAAGTCTTGACTTTATAAACTCTATGGATTGTTACTAAAAACATTAAACAATGATAGTTAACCAGTAAATGCTCCCACATTTTCTATTCCATATATAGATAAGTTCAAGAAAAGAAAGGTACATTATGATAAAACTTAGGCCTGAAACAGTGGTATTTATAAAATATATAGCAGTATATTGTTTAATTTTAGATAAGCAGTTTTGATTGATTGCCTCCTTACACATAAAAAGATTTGTACTTTTCGGTTTGTGTTTTTTGTGATGCCTCTGTGATTGCAAACTATTTTTTATTGTACCTTTAAAATATGATGACAGAAATAATTTACTAAAATTTCTTTTAACTATTCCAAATTAGCTTAAGCTTAAAGTTTACAACATCAAATGACAGAAACAAACCCAAAACTTTAGGTTACACAGTCTAGTACCCTTAAACATTGGGCTATTGGTGTTTTTAAATTACTAGTTGTGGATTTAAATTAGTTTCTTTTGTGGAAATTTGTATCTTAACTCCATATAGATAAATTTAGAATTAAAAAACCTTATATAGGTGTTACACACTAGATACAGAATATCATCCAAATAATTGGAGCCATTTCCGACATAGTAGGCATATGCTAAAAAAGCAAAATTTACAAAATAATTAATATTTAAAACTACAACTATATATTTTTATAAAGTGCAAAGATCGCCATATTTGTATGTGATTTTGAATAGATATGTGTGTTTTACCTGTGTTGCATTTGCTTTATCAGATGTGACAGGTAATCCAACCCGTGGAATTTTCACTTTCCTAGCTCTGGCTATGTTCTTCAGTCTCTGCAGTTCATTCTTGGCCACCTTTTCAGATTTCTCGCTGGCCTTCTTTTCATACATGTCTGTCATCGGGTCAAGATTCTGTGGTACTTCTATGAGCCAATTCTTTTCTTTTTCAGCTGCAGCTTTCTTAAATCTAGAAAGATAAACAGTAAATTATGTAGAGTATTACAAGATGGTAAGTTGTACCAGATTATAGAGGTAGGATATGAAAAGGTGCACTCACATTTCTTGAAGTAATTTATTTTTAAATGAGTATGCATCTCAGAGATAATGCAATTGCAATGGATTGCAATGGATTGTTAGTTGTTAAAGGTTGAAATTTAGAATCTGTTGCTCATCAGGATTTTGGTACATACATAACACTCATGCCCATAATCCCAAGGGCTAGACAGAGATTATTGATATTTTAATAGATTAAAAGTAGTACAAAACTAGTAGTGATTAACCAAAAGACCTTGTTAAATAAATTTCTTTCTTTTGGTTCTTTTATTCCAATACCTAATACAATAAGTGAAATTAAATAGCTCACCCAAATAATGGTACCCATTTTTGTAACTGTTCATCCCATTGAGCTTTGTCCTTCTTCTTTTTTGTAATACCCTTTGCTTTGGCAAACTCTTGCCATTTAGTCAAAGGTTTAGGCTTAGGCACTGGTTTTGACCGAGGTAGTAAAGTTTTAGGCGCTGGCAGTCTTACAACAATCGCCTCATCTATTCTCTCAGTTGGTAGTTCCCACACTTTATTTAATAATAATTGTGTGTTATCTCTGGTTAACGCTTCCAAATACTTATCTCTTTCATTGTCACATCTGTAAAAGAATAAACAAAACTAGCATTTTTAAAACTGAGAAATATACACTTAAAGTAAGTAATGGTATCTCAACGAGGATAAGCAATTTCATATTGCTGTCACGCTATGTAAATTATTAATTACCTGAACAATATTGCACAATATTGTTGTTAAAACTTATGAAGGAAAATAAAACGTAGTAAATAAAACATTTTGCGAAATTAATCAAAATAATTTAAGCTTTCTCACTTCTACAAACATAAGTTGGACATTTTTAATAATAAATGTGCTGACTACTTACTGTAAAGCTTTTAAATCTAAATCATTTGTATCCGAAGCAAGAAGTGTTCCAATATCATACTCGACATCTAAATGTTTATCAACTGTTATTGGTTTGTATTTCTCGGCCTTTTTTTGTTCTCTTTCCAAAATTTCATTAACAATATCCATTTTCTTAAATAAACGCAATGACCTAACCTAAATCTCACGTTTGCTTTGACATTTATACAACTATTTTACGTCTACTACTCTACAGACTCTAATAATCACGTGCAGTTAAACGACGTTATGACACAGGATATAAATTTTATTGTAGTCACTTTTTTGTTTTCTTGGAATGAACTGTTTAAACAAAAGTGCGTGTGTGTATGAATTAAGGGAAAAGAGCAGAATGTAATAAAAATAATATTATTTGTTGCATTCTATACTTTAATTGATATTGTTTGTCTTTGACATGAGACTTAGATATATTCACTAATTTTGACAAGTATATCAATCAATTATCAACAAAATACAAATCCGTTTGCGTTTACAGTTCTCTTGGATTTAGTTGCTTATAAAAGTTAAAATTAAATAGAAAAATGTACAATACAACGACAACCGATACTGAGAAAAGTTACTGCTTCAAAGTTGAAAATAAATTTATCGTTAAAAGTGGTTGCAAGAAACGTATGTGGAGATCTCTAAAACAAATATTAACAGCTGAACGAGCTTTACCTTGGCCCGATGATGCTGTTTTGTGTAAGTTTTAAGTAGTAATTGCTTATAAAATTCTGTTTAAATTATGTCACACATACTTCATATATAAACACTTTATTAATAAACTAGCTGTGTCCCTCTGTTTCACTCGCCGCGCAGTTCAGTGATGTTAATAGCCTGTTTTCTAAGTTTATACTTGGGCTATCAAATGTGAGAAAAAAAAAATTAAGTCGATTGGTAACAGTTGAGATCAGAGTATTCACAAAAAAAATCTTTAGTTTTACTATGTTAACTGTTTGAGTCCCTAGCAGCGCGATCGCGCTGTTCAAATTTGTTCAGATTAATGTAGATAGATATGTAACATTATATATTACATTGCTTAATTTAAATGCAGACAATATGAATAATTAGATGTTGATTGAATAATTAGATTAGAAAAGCTTTTGTGAGGAAGGTAGGACACTAGTTTTCCTTACAGAAGGCATATTTAAACATAGAATAAGTCAGCATTTACTTGTATGTGTGATTTTACCTAACTTCATGAAAAATATAATAGGTCCCTCTCTCCAATCTCAAAGAAAGTATCAAATATGGTTTATTTAATGTATTATGTACATAAACTTTTTTCAGATTATTCTATTAATGCTCCACCAACATTTAAACCAACGAAAAAGTATTCAGACATATCTGGGTTACCAGCGCCCTATGTGGACCGACATTCAAAACTGTTCTACTGTAATGTAGAAGAGTTTACAACCATACGAAGTTTACCGATGGATATTACTGCAGGTTACTTGCAATTAAGAGGAGCTAACACAATTGTTGGATAAAAAAAGATATGGTCTAGACATAATATTTGAATGTACTTTTCTGAGTCAATAATAAATATGTGGGTAACACTGAAAATGTTTAGAACTGGCCAGTTAGAAACATTGCTAGTTTAGTATAGTATATTGCATTCATTTGTCATTTGTTTTTGAGAATAGGCGACAAATCTAAAACTCTTGGTACACGTGAAAATGAACCTAATGCGAGAAAATGAAAAAGTCAATGATTTATTATGACTTTCGTTGTGGGCTTACTCAACAACAAAGCTATGATAGGCTGCGATTAGCATACCTTAATGAAGCCCCATCTCGTGCCACTATTTACATTTGGTTTAACGAGTTTAAGCGTGGACGTAGCAATCTCAATGATGATCCGTGTGAGGGATGTCCTTTCACAGCGACTACTGAGCCTAGGCATTGGTATGAGTCAAGTTCAAAAAATATTACGCGAACATTTAGGCGTCAGGAAACTTTGTACCAAATGGATTCCCCATACTTTAACCGACGACCAGAAACACCTTCGCATGGACTGGTGTCGCCAAATGTTAGATAAGTTCA
>DWLR01002726.1:0-14805 GCA_018246295.1 Papilio alexanor hazarajatica | reverse complement strand
TATCGTGTTATCAACTATATAGCCCCTTTTAAGCCGTTTTCAATTATCATGTAGTCTATTAATCCCCATATGTCAGTGTTCCCAAGTATAACGTTCACCACCACACTACCACCAACTCAAAACACTCAACACATCAGTTCAATTCAACATATTCACTCAAACAAAATACATGGAAGAGTGGCAATATCAAAACACTGAAGACTTAATAAACAAACTGCTTAATTACTTGCTAATAAGCAAACATTTTTTTTTTTCTCGACGCTAAAATTTTCCCTCGCAATGAAATTCATTTGAAAATTCATAACATCAAAAAGGATTTTATTTTCAAACCCTTTTAAAAAGGTAAATTTACCCATACACTAAGCGCTCCAGAAATTAAGTTATTTTGTAAATATACTTTTCATTCGACGAGTAACTTCTATTGAAATAAATATGATTGAAAAATCTACATTTCAATTTCATCAAAATATTTTTCCATTTTAATTTCCAGCCTTTAAAGGTTCAGGGTTATTTAATTAGTCACATTAATTGGCTAGATTGTCGATATTGGTCAATACAGTAGGACTTACTAACATGTAGGATGTCTGTGTTCTGAAGAACCTTTGTTGTCGACTCTCAGACATTCTAAAAATTCGAAAAAGGTTTTTTCAAAAAGCAAACTAGATCAGACAGACATATTAATATTACAATACAAAAAAAAACGTTTAAATACAACGTACTGTTGTTAATTTTTAATATAAATAACAATCTTCGCAAATAACAAAACGTTGAAAATGGATGTAATGGCAATGAAACAAATAAAATGAGGATTTTAGAGACCATAAACACAGATGCAGATGGCTCAGAAAAAACTACTATACAAAAATGAGAACAAGATATAAAACATCGTGTTTAATCTCGCGATAATTCCAATAAACCGCGCGAGTGGCGAACGGGACGCCTGACCGCGAATACGCAACGTACATTTATGAAATACTCTTTGTAAAGTTATGAAAGAAAACGGAATTTTTGTACGAAATTTTCTTACAAATAATAACACAGTTACAAAATATTTTCAATAACATTTAAAATCATCATCCTTCATGAGCAACATTTTTTTTTTTTTAATAAAAGTCAATTCTTTTGCCTGCATTCTTTCAACATTTTTAGACAAACCTCATACAAAGGAAATTTTTAAGGATTTTTATGCACAAAAACATTTTTATACAAGTATCTGGATTATTTACGCCCCCGACTTCATCTTATATCCAAATTTTCAAAAATGCGCGTTGTTCTTGCACAGTTACAGACTTTCATTGTCGATTCTTCCATTGTCAAAACGGCGTGTAAAAACAAATTGCGTATGTTTTCTGAAATTTAAACGTCAACACTACATGAAAGTAACATAACCTCAAACTTGTCACAAACGGGTGGACAACTGCGAAAAAATAAAAGTGACCACCGAATTATGATAGGACCTAATATGTCAAGTAAAAGGAAAGGTAGAGACAGTTAGGGTACCACAGTGCCTTCGACAATTCTTTGAATGAAACGCAGATGCTCTTATGTCGGTGATATCGGTGAAATCAAGTCGTGGAATAACCGCTGTTAGTTGTAATTAAACTATGGGAAACGTACACCATAAGTGCTATTTTTATACTTCACTTTATTCTAATACATGAAACTATTACACATTAGTAATAGATACGTATCATATACCACGAATGGAATGTACAAAAGGGTAATTGAATAAAAGCGTAGGACGCGGACAAAAGCTGCCGTTACCCGTACAAAATATGACAATATGCGAATGGGACACACATTGAATACGTCGGCCGTAAACTGACTCACTCGCAAATTTCATCCGTAGATGGAATTCTTTATACCTCGCCGTATTCTAAAGATGTCTCACGTTATGCGACATGACGTGACAATTTATCATTGGAAGAATGGAATACGGTACGGGTTTCATTACTACATATATTTTTTTGACAAGAAACTTTTCTTACAAATATTATTGTCAGCAAGTACACTGTTTATAATTAGAACTTGTACCAGTATCGCATCAAGTGATTTTGGTGGTAATAGAGCTTTTAATGACTAATATTTATATTATATAATAATATTCATAATATTTTAAATGTTACATTTACTAAGAAACTGTGTGGATCCGTATTTACATAAATGTCATTATTAAAAGCGCCCCTACTTTCTAATTTGAAAGATCGGTACCTAAAGCAAATATTTGTGTAACGCGGAATTTATTGCCTCCCACGTTTTTAAAGGCTAAGGCTAAAACGAATCCCAAAGAAGTACTACAAAAAGTATTAATGGTCATCATTTCCATTGATAAAGAAGTCATCCGATTGTTTAATAATCCACATTTTTAATCAATCTGCTTCGTGTATATAAATTTTTTCCTGTTTCTATATTCTAAAAATAATACTGATCCATGGTAATAAGCACGAAATTCCATTTGAGTAAAATTAAAATTATCCATTCCTCAGAATGTACTAAAGTACCTGCAAAAGCAGCCTTCTGTATGATGAATAGAAACACGAAATAAAGTAATAAGCGTTCCAACATTCTCGGAACGAAGCTCACTTGAAACGAGTGGAAACACCTTTATCATAACTCGCGATATAAAATTAAACTGCTGAGCGAAAATATCGTTATAGCAGATACATCGCGGCACCACTTTAATAATAATGGAAACTAACATCGTAGACGTTCATACCATTTGAGGTGCACGATTCTAATGAGAACTACCACCTTTCAACCGGAATAATATGCTAAAACCATCTTCTAACTAAATAACATAGAGCACAAAATCTAATATCATAAAATTGCAACGTTATAGAAGTGGCAGCATCACATTATCATACAGGACAACATCCCAGGCCGAGATCTCGTTTATACAATATCAAAAATTTTGCATCCAAAAATAACCTTTGATCCGTTGCTCAATAGAGACTGAAATTAGATGCATTCTGTGTATGGGAAGACCCATTTTGGCATAAATATTCTAGAGGATAAATCGAGCTCTATGATAGTTCACCTTAAAGTGTTTTATATTGGAGACAAATAATAAACAATGTTGGAAATATAAAACCCAACGATATGTTTACACGAATGTGATTAGAATATGAAATAGATTCGAGTAAATTATTTATAAGTTGAACATTATCTATTAACAAGATACCAACAGGTCAGTATTATGCTTTATCGAATAGTAAGGCAACATAATCAAAGTTTCGAGACCTCGGAATTAGATTCCGATGTGTAATATTTTCTTTTTTTTTTTAATTAATTTTTCTTAGCCAGCAAGATAGCAACGTGCTCACTATATGACCAATAATTCCAAAAAAAGCTGCAATTGTACGTAGGTTTAGTATCATAAGTGTACACATTTGGTTCGTCTATTATTTTGATCTTGAAGCACACAACTTGTTATAGTAAGCGGCAATAGATGTTGCATAAACTTTTGAAAAGAGACTACGGCATCGTAGTGTTATCTCTGCCCAAATATCGATGTGCACTATTTATGGGCGCGTACTATATCTATGTTATCATATAACATGAAACATTTATCATAGTATAAAAACATCCTGCGTATAAATAAATACTAAAGCACAAAGCCTAATTAAAAGGCAAATCTGTACACAAAGGTGTCATTGTTAAGAATTTCATTTCGCCATTTAGATGAAAGCTGGCGAAAAGCTAAAACATTAATATAATTAATTCAACAAAACCCGAGGACGACCGCTCTAATAGAAAGACAGAAGGCTTATTTTAAGTAGCACTTGGAGCTTTATTAACTTGACGAGTAAAGTGCCATCACCTCTAGTGATAGGTTATTAATCAAATTGAGAAATATCGAAATTGTTGTTCGTATAGTATCGTATCAATACTAGCTTTTGTCAACAAGTACGCACTGAATGTTAGGCCTAAAGTTATCGAGACAATAGGGTACGAATGTTATGTAAAAGTATGCTTAAAAACCTTTTTTTATAGTTAAATTTTTTCTGCAATTATATATGAGTATTTAGTGGTTTAATTGGTGTACCTACAATTCAATTCAATCCCATTTAAAAAAAAATCTTATGCCTCTTCCTTTCCTTTATCTACTTTCTTCTGTGCTTTTCCTATAAAATTCCGGCACCACATCTATAACCTTGTTGTAACAACCCTTGTTCTAATTTAAAGTTTATCGTATTTAATAACAAAAATGCATTCATAAAATTACACGAGAAAATTCAAACACATTATTTGAACTCAAAACTCAAAGAAAACAAGATATGAGAGAATGAGATTTGAAAAAATGGTAAGAACGATTCGTTGTCGTCGTCAGTTTGTATTATGACCTAAATACATATTGGCAATAAACATCGTGACGGACCATAGCCAGTCGGACTTAGAACATACAAACAAAATAGTTAACTCACATTAGATGCAAATCGTGTTTGTACCAGGGATCGTCGAAATTACAGTCAGTCAGAATAATTACAGTCTTATTCTACAACACATATTATGCCTTTAAACATATTGTGGTTATAAACATATCAGGCCAAAGTTGCTGGTGTGCAAGGGGACAAGTAATCATTATTGATTCATGAAGAAATTTGTAGAAGAAGGCTGTTGTCGAATATAAAAAATACAATCATCATACACTTATACATGGCACATCATATTTTGTTAAATAGTAATTGAAGAAATTTCTTATTCGTCCTTCGAATAAGAAATTTCCAATGTTATAATTTATCGATATTTTGCGTTTGATAACCATATATACATCACTATTGCTAAAGTCATAGTCGATATATTCGTTCAGGCGGCCAAATCTCGCCGGCGAACACCTCAATAATTAGTTATTCGCAGCAGTCGAGTATCGCGGCATGAATAAAACATTCCGCCAGAAATAGAAGGGCAGCGCGTATCAACCAATTAAAATGGAGCCGCTCCACACTCCTTAGAAATAGAAACGCCAGGCCAATATTTCTGGCATTCGATTCGCAGCTCTAAGTACTGTTGTGTCCATTACAAACAAACGCTAACGGGGAAAACATCGCCTAGTAAGTAATAGGATTAATTATTATGTACTAGCTCCACCCGCGGTGATGCTCACTTCAAAATACTCTGCAGCAATTTATTGTTTTAACGGACGGGTTGGCGCGGTTGCTAAGATACTTTCCTTGATGCTTGTCGTGGGTTCGATTCCCACCCAGGACAAACATTTGTGTGCATGAACATGACTTGTGTCTGGTTGTGAACATGTCTTGTGTCTGGATGTAAAGACCAAAGGAGAATGGGCAGCAGCGTCCTTTTCTTAGTACGGTGGGACATACTGCGATCGCCAACCTGCCTGCCAAGCATGACGATTATGGCACATTTCGCCCAATGATGCGATCAATGGGGGAGGTCTATGTCCAGCATTGGACGATCATAGGCTAAGATGGATGATGGATATTGTTTCGCGTGTCACGTCTCCATATTAATATCGATAAATTAGATATAAATTTTGTTTTTTATTTAGTATAAGGTAAACTGTTATAAATAAATTAAATAGCAGGATTCCAAATTAATGTCGTTTTCAAAGTTATAGTTACAGGTTATTTTAAGATACTTTACGTACAATTTTTCTTGTAGAAATTTCATAAAAATGAAACGGTAGAGAAAGAACAAAAACGATATAAACAAAGTTATGAATTTGACTAACGATAGTTTTTAGTAGCTTTATATGTTCAAAAGAAAAATTTACATTTAAAAATAAAAACAAGCCCCTTTTCAGTTTGCAGCATGCAAGCCAAAACGTCCCAATGCATAAAGATTATACAGAATAGCGTCAAAATTCATATAGATTATCCTCCAATAAATGGGGAAAGCACGTAACAAAACCATTTTGATTTGAAGTACAAATAAAAGTACTCAATGTTTGCTAAACATTGGAATGTTATAAATTTTTAGGCTGTATTGAATTAAGTATCTGATTTGTATATAAAAGATTTATGTTATTCATTTGCTGATAGAATTTTTGAAGACTTTTATTACATTGTAAATAATTATTAAAAACGCTATACATCTAAAAAGGAAACAGTAGCAAAAAGCTAATCATTTTAAAGTGGAAAATCGTTAATTTAAAAGCCTCGAGATAATATCTAAAGTTTTCTTTCATTTTTCAAATAAAAATTCGTCCACTACAATTATACAGCGAGCCTCAGTCCATTAAGACAAAGGGAATTATTAAGATAGCTTATTATGCCGAGACACGCGGTGAGGCGTGCGGTTGACGTCGCAGTGCTACGCGGCTACGCTGCCGCTACGAAGTGCTACGGAGTACTATAGATCCCGTTTCCGCACCAACTACCACTTTGCATTGGACTTTTTCTTTTATATAAATCGTGATGAGAGTGATGCTTTTGTCATCAGCAAAAGATGGCTATGAAGCCAATTTCAATACGGTGCTAGCTTTATTCTTCTACAATAAATTATAAGGACAAGAATAAGAAAAATATATTTTTTTTTTATAAAAGTTAATTTAAGATTTCAGTCAAGACCAAATTTCACTCGTCATTCGTGTAGCTATAGGATGTTTGCTTTTACAAGAAAATTAAACATTGATTCATCATAAAAAATAATATTAAATCACACTGATAAGAACTAATTTATAACTTGTGTAAACAAACTTGTAAAAATTCATTTAGGATCTACCTATATGAATTTTGTATGGATTATTATCGAAATATGAATGATTAATTTCGCACATAATTCTTGTCCTCACTGCTAAGACAATAAAAATATTCATCTGCCTTATCTAGTCTTAATTAAAGTTATAAAAGTTTTTAACCTTTGTTCTAAAGTGGGTACGGAATTTTTACTCATAACTCAACTCAGAATACACATTAGCTCACTTCTATTTGATTGAACAGCTTTCATTTATTTAAATGAAACGTGTCATGAAACGAAAACGAAACACGGCTACGTTGTTTCGCAGACGCGACGTTTCGTGGATTTAATTTGGTGTGAACCGCGATCGCAGATTACTCCTTTGGCAATGCCCTTGGTTTGCCCTTTATCCTTTATCATTTCCATTCATGAAATGATGTTGTTGACAGACCAAAAATAAATTTTCATTACAGAATGTTTCACGTATATCAAAGTTTCAAATCAAATTTTCGTCGAAAGATATTATTAGTAGGTAGGTAGTAAGGTAGCCACGGCATACTTTGACGGAAACACTGTCGGCGGCAACGTGTTCCAACCCCTTGCAGTACACACGATGAACGACGATTCGAACTTCGTTAACTTCGAACCCGGTAATGGCAGATTAATAATTAGATATTGTAACGTATACGCTACAGAGTTGTCCAAATATCATAAATATAATTTAAGCGTAACACACATATAGTTGCTTACTAGCCGCTTAACAATTTGACAAGTGTTCCGTATGGCTTCCGGTGAGCAATAGGCCCCTAAGGGCCTGTACAATGCGGTTCCTCAATACGTCCCCTCCTCACCCCTTTTCCCTCCACGCTCAACCGCCGTTGATCATTCGCTGCAATAGAACCGATGTTATCGAGGTCACGACGCTCTAAGTGTGCCGTTTGTTATGCTCTACTGAATACCGTGATATTACCACTAATTAAGATTTAACAGTGAAGTTTGATTTGTTATGTACATGACAATAATGAAAGGAGATAAAATAACATAAAATAACTGAGGTAATAAATACTACACTGCCCTATTTCCGATACTACAGATTATTGGAAAAATAACCAGCAATTATATACCATTGACCTATGCAAGCTTAAAGAAGTTCCATTAGACGTTTAAATGTTATAAAAATACATTTTTTGAACGAATAAATAAAATTCCTTAGTTCAATATTACCTATTTTTAACTTAGCAATTTTATTACTGACCGGTTGGCGCAGTGGTCTTTTACGTTTACTTGCCTCTTACGCCGCACGTCGTGGGTTCGATTCCCACCCAGGACAAACATTTGTGTGCATGAACATGCCATGTGTGAGTAATGTCCTTGAATATTATAAAAACAATAACCAATTTTATTCGTACATCGAATTACATATACTAAAACATTATAATAACTGATAATACAACATTTGAAACATATTTGTAAAATATTTCCACTCTGCGGATTTTATTTAATATTTTATTAGATTCCGACCGACAACGAGCAGTACTTTACGTCTCTGCTGTTCATTCATATTTTATGTTAGCATTTAAATATCGCTTACAATTGAAAATTTCTTCTCTGGGGTAACCCTTTTAAGTGGAACTGTACCTCGTATGAAATAATTTTTTTTCGTGCTAACTAGTTAGTACTTTCGTTCATGAAAGTACTAATATAGAAAACAGTAATATCAAATTTGTATTGCTACAGAGTACGCAAACATAAATAAATAAACACTCACGCCTATAGCCCGGAGACCTAACTAGATATTACACTTTTTCATTTGACTTGTCTCGTTTGAAATTTGCCTTGTCACGCTTTATTTATTCAACCTTTCAGGATTTCAGACCGACAAAAGCACATTCTTTATTTAATCGTAATCTACACATTTTTTATGAAAATGGAATATCAAAATTAGTTTTATCAAATCGAAATCACGCTTCAATCGCTTCTTCGGTGTATGTACCGACTACTTTCAAACCCTTCATCAGGGCGAGTGTCACACTCCGACGTGTTTGAAAGTAAGTGTGCTTCGGTACACACACCGGAGCACACGAGAGTTAAGCCGTTATTTTAATTATTTTATTAAAAATGTCTCACAAAAGTTGTAATAATTTAGTTACATACATATATACTATCACATATAAAAGCGTACACAGTTCCGGAGATCAAAGTGAGAGTGAGCGGCTGTTGTCGCGCCAGCGTACAAGCATGAGCAATCAGGATCGTCAGTAGTCGATGAATATGAATTAAACGGTTCAGTGGACACGGTAGGTCGCCGTGTGATCGCATACCTTGCGATATTGAGCCTGGAACAGGCATCTGGTCTAATAAGTCACAAGTTACATTGAAATTTGGACTATTCACTTTATTAAATAGTTACAAAACATCAGTCAGGTTTCTATGAAACTTGTAACATATATTCATCACAGTCATACATTTAAGTCAATAATTGCTTATAAACTTTCTTTTAGACTCATATGACATTATGAGCTTTTCTTTATGAATAAACTAGCATTTGACCACGACCCCACCTGACGTTAAGTGGTGATGTCGAAAAATGTTACACACTAGTTTAGGAACAGTCTCTATTCACTCTTCTCTTGAAGGTACCCACGTCATAATTGGACGGAAACACCGACGGCGGCAACTTGATCGTGTATGATTTATACGCTAAACCATGGCCTCGGGTTCAAATTTGTTTTATGAGGTGGGAGTTCTATATAGTACGTTCTATAATCTTGATATTTAAAACACACAGATATTTAACACACTTATAACTATTGTTTAATACATTATGTTTAAAATATTGTAAGTCTATTAATAAAACAGACCTGAGAGAATTCTAACTAGACTAACCAGCGTTTTTTTTTTTCTTTTAAAAGTCGACGTATTGTTATAAAAATAACAATGCAGACAAGATATTTTAAAAATCAGAATAAATCAAATAGAACAGAACAAACACCAAATGGTATTGCAGAAGAAATCCAATTCGAACAATGCGATAGCTCTTAAAGTAACACAATATTCAAGGGGCAGACGAGAGCGCGAGCTATAAACCGAAACGCAATATTTTACTGATCAAAAGTGCCGCCAATGTAATATCGCGAAAGAAAGTTTTACGACGTTAAGCGTAAAGGACGACTGTTGTTCTAAAGTGAGATTGAACCGAGAATACATCCGACATGTTTGTTCGAGACTCGAGCGGGACTCTCAGACAGGTATAACAATAAAACTGGAGATAAAGAAAGAAACTTCGATTCTTTTAAAAGTGTTTACTTTGAGTGCAACGCCAGCTACGATTATACTAATAAGACATGTGCGAATTTTGTGATAAAACTTTTATGCGAACAGACACAAACTTAAAACAAACTACGTCATTACTACAAACTGTCACTCCTATAATATTATAACTAAATGTGTAATGAACATCACACCTAATAATATGTAACTGGCTTGCCATTTTGGTTTTTTTTTTATTAATAGTTAACAATCCCCATTTACATACAACACCTGATTCATCCCCAAACTCTCAGATTAAACGCAAATAATTATGTTATACCATACGAAACTAACCCTCCGTGATTTCGGTCGTAGTTTTACGGCTGTATCCTAAAACTACGATTAAATTTTTAAAATAATTCTATACGCTGATCGAAATCAAGACCAAAACTTTCACAATTTCCTTCTCACAATTTCAACTAAATTACAAAATTTCCGATGAAAATATTAAATAGTATAATGGCCGCCATCTATACTATTACTTTGTTTGTTTATAAAGTTTTAGGTCTTGATTTAGAACAACGTATGAGTAACTTTTTGTTTGGTAATAAAAATTTAAATATAAATCAACATTCGAGTCAAGAAGCGCGTGATTTCTCAACTGCGATCTAATTGCTTGCACAATTCTGAGGACATTGTTCGCGTGATCGCACTACAAATAACCTGGAGGCTAACGCTGTATCGCACGTGAACCTCCCGCTTCAATAGTGCGCGGGATATCGCTCCCGGATTTACCTCAATCCGAACAAATGTTTATATGACTATGAATAATAATGTATACTTTACTATCTCTCTCTCTCTCTTCCGCTGTAACATTAGAATAGAGCGAAAAGAACATAGAAACACGTCAATTTTAAATGTAGCAACTTTAAATGATGTGTGTATACTTAAAAAAAATGTCATCTCTATGATTTAAGGACTGATTTAGATCGACAAAATAATTGGTTAACTCGCAATCGCAGAACAAATTTGCGTTGATTGTTTGCCGAATGGAAAGCTCTGCTTATCCCTCTGGGTTGCGGCGCGAGCAGTGAATTTTAATTATTCTACCATCTTATATTTTTGTGATATCCAACATTACATTCAAAAGTACTAAATAATATGGCATTATGTATTGTCAAACGTGACTTTAAAAGACACCACATATATGTATTTCCATTATATCCAGAAAACGTACATCCTAAGTATAAGTTATACTAGTTAACGATATGGAAAACTTATACAGAGGAATCGGTAATCAGTGTAAATTACCGAATCGTTGAAAGTTTTATTAATACCAATATTATCTATACCCTTTTACATCAAGGACGCTCCGTATATCGGTTACCAGAATAATATATGCGAAACGAGCTAGTAAAAGCGCCCCGCCGACTCGCAGTAAATTCAAGAACAGTTGACGTTTATCCAAAGTTACATTCTTAGGGCCCATTCACATTACAAACGTTAGTTCGAGAACTCATCTCTAGGAATACTAATCAAATGTTTGCTTCTCAAGTTTTAAGTAATTACTTTAAAATTAAGAATTAATCTTTAGTAGGCTATGTTAATAAATAGGCCAGAAATTTTAAAATGAAGTAATGACTATATGGGAGACTGGCCGATGTGTTAATTTGGATATAACTTGTTGAGAAAACTAAAATGTTTGATATCATTATAAATACAATTGGTTATTTGAAAGAACCAACATTCCTATTCTGAACGTTTTATGGAGGCAAAGTATTTGTTGCAAAAAAAAAATGGAATAAGCGAAACGTATTTCTTTAAAATCGTATAAAATCAATTTATTAGGTTTAGTTTAAGCGTCCGTTATAATTTGGCGAAGGGATCAATTGTGAACAGGTCCTTACAGCCGGTACTGCAATGATATCGCGCTCGCCCATTTGTTCTAGTTGCGCGACCGAGGGACGCCGCGCTAATGTAATGGAAAACTTTACATCTTGGATGCTCTACGACAATATGCAGTTGCACTTTACAAATGCTAACTTTGGCACGTTTGGATTTAGAAATATTTCTCCAATAACAATAAAACATTAGTACAGAATTGTGATTTCATCATAGTATTGTTATCTTACGCTTTTCATTAATGATTGTAAAAATTTAACAATATGAAATTATTTTCCTTCGTAGACAATCGTAGTAAACGTCGTTTCATTTCATAAATTGCATGTTCCAGTACAATTTTATATCTCGGATTAAGTTTAATAGGATATTTCCGTGCGATGTCTATATATAAATTTTACTCCGTACTTCCCCTTCTGTAGTTTAGGTTTTAATTTTGTATTCATTTATACTTTCCCTAACACAAATCAAAAATTAATTTAGTACGTAATAAATTGTGTTCTATGATTTTGACAATAAATAGAAGAAATCTTAAAATATTTTCATGTGTGAATAATTTTAATCGACAATTTCTCTTTATTTTTTTCCTTATTCGTCTTTCCTTATGCTTCCTCCTAACATGATGTTGTTGATGCAAAAATTATTCGAATTCTTCTTAGGGCCGTAGCGTGATATTTAAAAAGTAATCTTCAAGAAAAGATTTTTAAAAGATCCTCCTAAAAGATTTTTTTTTAATTTTCAAACAAACTGGTAGGCCCGATATTAGCGCGTTCAAACTCTTCAATTTCATTATAATAATACACAAGTAAGAGATGAAGTAATAGAAGCCGAAAGGCGCTTTACATCTATGCAACATAACCAGTTTGTCAAGTATATGAAATAAACATTTAATCAACCTCATAGATATGGTGTAAAATTTTATCTCAATGTACTTTGGTATCCGTACGGGTTGCTAGCGTTTTATAAAAAAATAATTGTTTTTGGAATACGATTGAATACTTCATCTACATATATGTGCTGGTTACATAAATATGACATATATCTTTGGAAAGAGGCAATATGCTAATTTCGATGCTTCGAGCGTTATCTCTGGCTATTGTATTGTATGTCGATGACATAAAATACAATAAATACGTAAGTCGAAATCTCTTAAAAGTTTTATGTGCAATATTTATTGCCGCTTAATATATCTAAGTACAATGATTGCAGCGCATGCTGTGTAAGGCGCAACAATCTAAAACTGAAGCTCGAACGAGCGAGCGCTCTAATTTATCTCTGGCCCGACCTCGCAATAAATAGTTGCGAACCGAACGCCAGCGAACCTAATGTTATTTCGAGAACAACTATTAAACATATAAACTGCAAATGCCAGAATCACCGTGTGGTCAGGGCTGTCAACTGTTTTTTAGATCACACGTCGCAACTACCCATTTAAATTATAATTATTCTACGTACTAAGTTATCAATTAGGTTCTTTTAGAATGGTTGTAAGACCAGTAATTTCGTTGTTCCCTGTTAGATGCCTAGACCTAGATCTAACCAAGGATATTAAGTTAGCTGACGAAAGGATTTAATCGGGCATTGTATTCTGTATATAAATTTTATAGTACACGGGTTTGCTATTTATACACTGAATAAATTATCTTTACATTTTCTAAACATATAATGTTATTAGTATGCTGAAATGAAATAATTTCATCATCTATAATGTGATTTGAAAATTATATATACTAAACATTTGACTACAAACATACTAAAGAAGAGCCACATAAAAATATTGATAGCTTACTTGCATACATTATATTATTAGTTGTATTCTTATATATCGATTAATCTAAAAAAAAAAGTTGTCTATTTCATGTGCAAATATAATATACTAGCTTTTGTCTGCAACTTCATCCGCATAGAGTAGTTAATGTGGGCAGCATTTTTTTTATATTTTAAGACCATATAAGTAATATCGCAAATAATAGACATATAAACAGCTTTCATTTACAACAAATAACTTATTTTAATCCATTTTATTAACCTTGTTTTTGTTTTTCCATGCTATAACATAAAGATTTTGCGAGTTTGATACAACGCATCGTTAATTGTGTACGGCGCTTGGCGAGTCCAGCGCCAGCGCGACGATATATATATATATATATATATGATGAAGTTTGGTTTTGGTTTAGAAGTTGGTTTTATCCTCAACAATAGCGAATTCCTCTATAAACTTTTATCCCTTATTTTAACCCCTTCAAGCCTTTTTTCGTAACAAAAAGTAACCTTTTAAGATTTCATCAAAATTCTGTCATCAATGGTTGAGGCGTGAAAGGCAGACAAGTGGACATACAGAGCTCTGTAAAAAGTAGCTACTTTCGCATTTACAACATGTAACATCCCTAATGTTTCATCTAATAGGTTAAAGAATATAACGACTACTTAAATTATTGGTTCTTGCAGTAACCCATCTTAAATCTTGAATAACATATTTACTGTTAACCTATTTCAATATAATAAATAAAATCATATTCAATGGTGTGGCAACCCTACTTATAAAATATAAACAAGTCATAGTAACGAGTATCGTGTACAATGGTGCACGCGCGAGTTTGGAGTTCGCATCGGCGGAATATCAAATACGAAATGAGACAATGTGCACAAAGACAATTTATAGCAACCCTAACTAATACTATCTGAACTGTTTAATTCGTTACGTGAATGTTTTTAAATAAGTAAACAGTTTCTATTAATTATTATACCTTAAGTTAAAGTTATTAAATCTTAATATTATATCACTCGAATTCAAATTTTATCAATTGCAGTAGATCGAGTCTATGTCTAAATAAATCTATCAGGTCTGTACTCTTATAAAACCAATAATTGTGAGGTTTTACGGGTAAATTAGAAACGTGTTAATGTAACAGTTATGACCATCATTTGCCAAGAGAGAGGAGGGAGAGAGAGAGAGAGAGAGAGAGAGAGAGAGAGAGAGAGAGAGAGAGAGAGAGAGAGAGAGAGAGAGAGAGA
>DWLR01002725.1:0-14808 GCA_018246295.1 Papilio alexanor hazarajatica | reverse complement strand
TATATATATATATATATATATATATATATACATACGCCTGAGATTGTTTACATGTAATTTTTCAATTTAATCAAACCTTTTTTCTAAACAAAGACATCCGCATTTTTATGTTAGAAATTAATGTTATCTGTACAATGGACGCATAATGGAATGCTTTCAGTGAATTCCTATTTTACGTTTTATAGCTATGGTTTTCTTGTTTTTTTTTTAATAAAATCATTTTTACTACGAGAATTTCAAAGTTAAAGCATTCATCAGATTAAAATATCTGAACAAAAAAGAAATATTAATGGTGCAAATTCGATATAATCTTTGGATGAACTTTTATAGCATCATTAATATGTGTATCCTATTTTTATACTTCTAATTATAATTGACCAGTGCAGTGCGTAAAATGTATATTGTTCAAATTATTATTGAAATCATACACCATGCTATGAACATACGATGTTGATTTAGTTATACATTATTTTATGTTGGTAAACATATAATTAAATCAACATATGTTGGGTTAATTTAATCAGTTTATAAGGCAAGTTTTTGGTGACTTTCGGGGATGGCGTTTTCTACACGATACATATTTTCCAAGATAAAGCGTCCGTTAATACAAATTTTTTTGCTGAAATTTTCTGAAAATACCTTTTATTTCTTTTAGTTTTTATTAACAATTATTTGTGTAATTTACATAAACATTGGGAGTCGTAGGAATAAAGGCTTTGGAATTATGTTAGAATCATTAATTTTGATAAACATTTGAAAAGTATATCGCTACTAAAACACCAGTGGGAGATTTATATTGTGATTATGTTTATTACGGAGAAGGACAAAACGAGAAAAACAAAAATTACTTAAAAATTGACTTTAATCTGCTTTCAGACAAACATTTTCGATAGTTCCTTTGTTTTTGTTATTTATAATGTGCTTGATGTATAAGGAATTTCCACCGGCATTTTCATCTACCTACTTGCCGGAATTTCCATCTGGATTGACTTTAATGCTTTCAAAAACCACTAAGTACCTGGAACATAACGGGGCTACATCGAATTAATGTCCATAAGTTGAAGTTTACTAAACAATATTAAGCTTCGCAATGTTAAACAACGTAACGTAAATACTAAAATTTGTTAGTCCAAAATGAACTTTGCAAAGCTGACGCAAAAGACCTTAAGCTTCGAAAGTTGCATCAAAACTGAACAAAGTCCGTAGTCCGTTTTTGAAGTTGAATATAATGTATCAGCTTTGCTGGAAGCATTTTGCGTGTTGTCAGATCACGTACAAAATGGACTGTGTGCGCCTCGTTAAAAGTTCAGGCGACCCCCCGCCGTAATGTCGTCGTCCTTTCATCTCTTTCCTGTAACGGAGTTGTATAGACATTTTTTTCAATCTAACTCGCAATTTAATCTTTAAAGTAGCTTCGAAACTTAACTAAGTTTCTTATAGTTACTGTTTGTTTCTGTTTGTATTTTTAGAAATATAATGTTTTTAAATTCATATATTTTGCAATCAAACCAAAAACCTTTCCAATTTGGTGGGTTTAATAATGTAGAAAAAAAACTGACGAATTATTAAGTACATCTTACAAATTATAGCGTTAACAATAATGAAGATGCCTCACATGAGCACTGAATCCTTTGAGTCGCGTCGAGTAAAAGTTGCTAGTAACGTAGGAAAAAATCTTTTAGAGCTTTCGTACCCCAATAAACAGGAGTTGATTAAAATTACGAACGAACACCAACGGTTGTTTGTTTTAATTTAAAGCAATTTTAATTTTATCAAATGCGTCACTAATGCCTTGAGTATAATATACTGGTCATTAAATGGTGTGATATTTTTTAAAGTGCACGTTTTTTTTAAATTTCATAATTATATTTACAATATAGAAAAGCGTGTAGGAACGATATAAACTTAATTTCTTGGCAGTGCAAAGTTTCCAACTCTATAATTTGTACACCCTATGTGTAGGTTAGGTTAGGTTCGGTCTACGTTCCAGACTTGGCGAACTTTGGTCCGCAAACTGTCTCTTTAAGTTTATAAAGCAGTCGGCGCTTTGATGAACATAAAGTGGTGTTGCAGATTAAGTTATTTAACTAGTATCAAACAGAATTAACTGCTTTACTTTAAAGCAATTTTAGTAGAACAACAGATTTTTATCTTACTCTTTGTTGTCGTTTGCAAGATTATGTTTTTTTTGTTTCGAAAAAAGACATTAAGAATTTGAGTTATATTATATTACGCCGCCTCACAAACATTTTAGATATTAGAAAGTATACATATTTAGATATTAGTGAATTGCCCATTGACTATGATGTAAGCCGAAAAGATGAAAATACTAAATTACTTTATTAAAATAACTTTTATCATTTTGTGAAAATTCGCGTTTTTACCAGAAAACAATTAGTAATTTGATGCAACATCAAATACCTATAATAAACATGCCTATTGTTATTCTTTCTTTGGACTGTTTTAGTAATATCTATTTTAAATCGGCAAAAAATAACATACCCGCTCCTGTAGTATTTAATTCTAAATGAACAATTTAAAACAAAAAAAATAATACACGCCCTGTCCGGGTTTAATAAATTTTTAATGAGATGTACGGTGGCTATAAATGACTTAATAACTTTAAATAAAATTGTTTAAATTTGAAATTTCGATTTAGTTTTTATTAAAAACATTTAAAATATTATCAAATTGAAACGTTGTATAAGCTAATTAAATAAATCGTTTATTCATTGCCTACGTTCGAACGGTATTCCGTAATAAGATTTCTGCTCCCTGCCCGACAGTCATATTTCCACATCAATCACTTATGCGGATTCAAAAGTTCATAACTTTGATGATTACTCAAAAGTAACTTACATAAATGAAATTCTTAATTTCCGGGATTGGTTTTAAGGATTCCTTGCGACAGCGTTATACGAGAACTTCGTTAACTCTGTGAAGACCTCCTCGTGTTCAGTTCTACAGCTAATTTTAGCTCAGCTTACCGTGACCTTTTTTATACGGTAGATAGCAAACGAGCAACCGGCCACCTAAGTGACCGCTACCCATAGACATCTGCAACAGGCATTTGCGAGTTGCAGATGCGTTGCCTATCTTTAATAGAAGAGGATAGACAGACAATGGACATTTCCTTCTCCTATCCATCCCCTTTCCCGTCAAATCCTCTTTCCTTTCCCGTCTTTTCCTTATTAGAAAAAGGCGGGGAAAGGAAGGACTAAAATTAGGCCTCCAGCACCTCACTTATCAGACGAAATACTTCTACTTCACGCCTGTCTCCTGTGAGGTCGTGGTATTTCACCGATCAAGCGGGCCATTCGTGCAACAGATGTTGTTATTGCGGACTTTACCACTGTTGACGTGGCCTTACTTTTAAAAATGTTCTGAAACTTTATTTATGAATAACTTTAGCAATATAGCTCTAGAAAAAGGTTTCAAAAGAATAAATAAAATTAATTGTTTAACATTACTCCATTGAAGGAAACCGAGAAGTGAGGGTAGCCAAATATTTAATCGTTTATTTTATTTTTTATTTCATCGTTTCATAGGAAATAGGCCTCATCCAAATTTGATTTTCGTAATAAATTATAATTAGTATCAGCGAAAGTAACATGGAGGTAACAAATATGGAGGTATAACTGGTAAATATTTGTTCGCTCTGAGCTCATTAACGGAAAGATATATTCTTCTTGTTGTATTGACTTAATAAACTAGGGAGCGTAAGATTGCGTTTGCAAAAGGTCAACACAACAGAAACTGACTTCCAACTACTAACAAGCTCATATCTTATGTAAGATATTTGCTAAGATTAAATTATAACAAAAAACTCTATCTTGAGTTAGTCACAACGCATTTGGTAGTGCTGCGATTCGTCTATTGTGTATATTGTATATCTCTGAAGACACAATCCCCTATCTTTTCTGTCTAGTATTTTCGTTAATTATCTCTTTTATATATAAAAGGTATAAAGGCTCAACTATTCATATTGTAGCATATCCTAAGGAGTGGTCAATTTGTAAATAAAACTTTTTGTTTACAATATATTTAAATTTATATTGAAACATTTTGATAGTGATTTGTTCGATGCTTAATATTGTTTGTAAACTGAAATAATTTGTCAGTGACATTTGAGGTTCAAATTCACATCTACGCACACCGGTTGGCGCAGTGGTAAGATACTTGCCTTTCTTTCCTCATGTCGTGGGTTCGATTCCCACACAGGACAAACATTTATTTGTGTGCATAAACATGTCTGTTTGTCTTGAGACCACCGGAGGACGGGCCTCCTTTTCTTAGTACGGTGGAAAATACTGGGTGGCGATTATGGCACATTCTCCCCCTTACCCCAACGATGCGATCAATGGGGAGGGCCTATGTCCAACAGGCCACTGTTGGACATAGGTCCTACCCTACCTATCATAGGCTGAGGTGGAATACAAGCTTCTAGCTTGTATTCCACCTCTAGCTACGGGTACTTCTTCTATTGCTTTTTTAGTACGCTACTTATATGATATACATATATAAGTAGCGTATATTTGCGCGATATATTTGATATTCTGGGAAGTCTCCTACCAACACTGCCACATACTGCGTCGAAAGTAGAAAAATGTCGTTACGGCTGATAATATTTTATACTGAAAAGTTTATACAACTCATTACCCGATGCAAATTGTTGTCTAGCGATAAAAGTACGATAAAAAACAATCGAACAAACAGTGTTGTAGAGATTCCCCGTGGACTTTCAATTGGCGTGCTTATAGAAGACCCCGATGTCGGTCACATTGATTGGTTCGCTGCAACTCGTTGACCTTAATGGACTCCATTTAGTGCTATTGCGAAATGTCCACTTAATTGCACATCTAGCTATCGGGTTACTTTCTACTCATTCGCAGATTCATTGAATAATAATATCTATTATTGGGGCTAAAATTAAAAAAAAAAAAACAATATGTCATGATTTCTAAACATCTTATAATCGTGTTGATATAACCAGAGAAGAATCAGCTATCGTCATCTAAGCGCGTAGGTATTTTAAAGTTAAAAGCTAACATAGATTTTACCAAAACTTGTATATAAATATAAATGTTATAAAACGAATCACAAAGACGAATTAAAAATCTCTTCTTTCACAATATTTCCAGATAGCGTCGATTTTATGTTGAACAATTATTTATGGTAGAAAGTTAATAAAATATAAAGAAATATTGCACGAATGGGACAAATTAATGCTCGATAGTTTGTTAGACTTCAGATGTATTTAAATATTTGAATAACATTGCATATCTGAAAAATTTATCATATTTTTTTTTGCAGACAAGAGTTCGATAACATTCCAAGATGTTCAAGCGTGGGTTGAAGGCGCGCTACGTGCGTATTGTGCTGAAGGCGAGGGCGTGGCGCGTGCCGCTGAAGCTCTTCAAGTGGCGCAGGTCCAAGTCCAAGAAGGATTACGATCTGGTCTCCGATGACGAGTATGATACTCGCATACCGTTGCATCCCGATGAGGCGTTCCAGTACGGGATTACCTTCGGCGCTAAGGTAAGAGATTTGTCGTAAGAAGCAATGCTTTTTAAGGATTGAATCTTAAGGTGACTTTCGACATCATTTTCGTCTTTTGCTATGCGATACTCAGTGATAGGGGTTTAGCGTAGTATTGTATACCGGGAAGGACCACAGTCAAAACATCCAAAAATTTCGGCCTCAAAAAAATTGAATTGATCAAGTCTATCTGCTTAAACGCAACGCAGTCATAATTAAGACATCATAAAACAAAAATTTAACATTAGTTCGAGTTGTCTGGCCTTTTGTTTTACAACATTATATTAAAAATCTCATGTCATTCCGGTATCTACCGATTACGTGCCTATCCGCTGTAAAAATTATAGTTTTTGATAAACCACATATTCAATAATTTTATTTAAATTTTATGTCAAACTTCTCAGAACAGTTTCTCATCTTAGCTTTAACTAGCGAGAAGTTTATAAATAGGTACAAAATTCAGTTGCAGATTATTTTGTAAATACTGTTTATTACGTCATCAGAAGTTGACATTCCATATTCTTGTGAAGCACAAAAGTACCCAAATAACATAAGTGTATTCAAATTGGTTATCATAAATTATCAAGCGTAAAATTACTCTTCTTCAAATACGAACTTATACAAAAGAATGTAAAATATGAAGTAAATAATAGCTACGCAATAATTAATAGAATATTGAATTATGCACGAGAATATGAAGTACTTATTAATAAATTAGTACTCATGTCCTTAACCCAGGGCGAATTAGATAGAGATTACAGATTTCTATTTGTCACAGTTCTGGCACACCTCTCTAGCTTCATTTTCATTCTTATATCTCATTCATACATGCTTATCGGTTATGGTTAGTTCCGTATATTTGTACTCTTGTCGTGTAAGAGGTAAATTTAATACATCTAAAATTTACTTTTAATCTTCTATAGAAAATGATGCTTTCCTAAGATTTAGGCGGTAATGGGTTGCTAATCTTAGAGATTAGGTGCTCGAGCGGAGTTGTCGAACCGATGTTTTTCAAACACCGACTGAATTCAGAATGAAGTACAAAATAGTCGACATCGCTTTATCCGAAATGTGTCAACATTACATTTGAAGGCGGATAATATTATTTTTTGTACCATAAAGAGATTGCTATGCATATGCATGCTCGGCATTGTATTGACTGTTTTGAAAGGGTTACTTCTGAGTTTTTTCTAAAGATTTTTTGATTATTTTTAAATATTTTGGTATATATTTAAGTATTCAAAATTTAAATGAACATTGTAGTTTTTTTTATTTTTTTTAGGAAAAACAAACAGATTTAAATGTATACCAGAAAGATACCTGAAAAAGTATAATATAAAGTGTTTACAATATTTATATATTTTAATCTTACTTTATAAAGGTGTTTTTGAGATTCTGTCTGATCTTTAGAAGTGACTTTAATAAAACACAAATTACATATACAAACTATTATAAAATTCTATCAAGCACTTTTATTAGATTTTTATAATTACGATTTTATAAGATTTTTAGAATAAAACGAATAACATTCTAAATACGCGTATTCAAGCTCTTGATGTCGCGACGAACAGCATTGTGCTATAAATTAGAGCATCCACGAGCCTGGCGTTGAATGATGAGGCGATTTGTTCATAAGATGGACGGCACCGAACAAATCGTTCGTATATAACCTACGACGACAACGCAGCGGATCTGTCGTCTGTGTTTTAACGAATTACAGATAGTGGTAACCTTCTTGAACATTACGCGTAGAGTTTAGGAAAAGTTTGCTCATTTTATACTTAACATGTAATAAAAGAAATTGTATTTTGTTAGTATGTATTATGTATCTTAAGAAGGAACTATTATTTATACCGCCAATTCGACTTAAAATTCGCTTCAAAAGAAGTTTGCTGGAAGCTTTACTCGCTTGGTTGGTATTTTGTGACAACCTTGTTAGTAATCGCTATGTCTGACAGTATTAGGTTAAAAGGGTCATGGAATTCTAGTTAAACTTACGATTTATTTCTAGGTGCCTGCCCTATTTTATAGCTGCAATTAGCAATCTTTACAATTTCAATCTTCATAACTCTACAAAACTTCACCAAAACCTTCTACTAAAAATACAAAATACAAAGAAAAGAACTGAAATTGTCCAATATATTTAAATAGAATATTTATAATATGTAAAACGTTGCAATCTTGTCCAATATTGTTTGTGTGGTAGAACTCAGTATGCTTAATAGGTCATCATCATTTCTTCCCTGCCCTATTTCAAACCGTATGTAAACGCACAGTATGTACTGCTCTTCCATGTCCACGACTACTGTAATCCAGACTGTAACTGGTTTCGGCTTTAGTTTTTATGGCCGTCAGCCTGGGCGAGGCCAATCCTCCTGTAGAATACGCTTAGTATCTAGGTGTTACAATTTAATCACATTTCACCTGTTAAGCTATAGTATTGTCGTTTGTAGAGTACTACTGCTAGAATATTTTGCTACCAAAGCCTTCAATTAAGCTGTCAACGAATCTAAACTTCTCTAAATGTACACATATCTTACGAGATCCCTCGGGAGCTTGGACTCAATTTATTTTGATTGTTCCGGTTTATGGAGAATATTTGTAATAAGTTTTAATTATTTTGTATTATGGAATTCGCTAAATATTCCTTCAGATATATAGAAGATATTTGTATTAATAGTACAAAGCATCATAGGGTAACTGATGAGTACACTAGAAAACGTCATCATTTCAACCAAAATGACGCAATAATTACATTGCTTTGACGTAGACAATGCGTTGGTGACACAGCGTACAACGTGATTGTGTACAAATGACATTTTTTTATATACAAGTGGATTTAATGGTTAGTATTTGAATATAAGCTGAAGGGTATACGATCGATTTATTTTTTATTTCATTAAAGGTTTCATTAAGGATACCCATTACAAGTGAGTTTTTTTTACATACGTTGTAAACCGTATACTCGTATTTGAGAGATGAGAGTAACAAGGGTACGGAAAATCGGCTGACGTTTGCGGCGTTAACTTTATAAGAAACGTCGCAATTTTTTTTCGTTTTTATGCGACATAAAATTCCGAAGGTGTCAAAGTTTGCAAGTTATTTCTTGTTCTATCACTTCATAATATTTATTAACGCTGAATTATGGTATAATTCAGATAAACAGATTATTTTTTGGAGATTAATTATTATTAATATACATTTATATTTCAATTATGATTCTAAATTGTGCCGATAACGATTCCCACGTTTTTACAAAGAAATTATAGTGTATGACGGTATTTAGAATATAAAGATAATTAAGTAAATTAACTTAATTACATTATTATTGTATTAAATACAACTTAGCAATGGTCGAACTCTATTAAATACACTCATATACATAAGTATTCGTAGTAGTAAGTATATAAATACTACAATACTGTCAATTAAGCTTTGGTAAAAAGTGGGCTCAGAATAAGTAATTTCATTTCTGATTACATAATACTCAAGAATATAATAGTAAGATTTTTTTTCCATACTAAGTTCCATTGAAATGAATGAAAATGGATCTGTAATCGGAGTATAAGACTTTTTTATATACGAAGTTTTTGCGCGTCTACAAATCACCAATTTAATGAAATACTCCAAGTTTTCTTCGAAATCTTCGCTATCCCTCAAGAGAAAATCTCCACGGCCGTAGTTTTTCACTTAGTCTTTCCTTCTTTTGAAACTTTTAAATACCGAAACTTTGGAGTAACGAGTACATTATTTTCCATCGTGGAATTGTTGTTTTGGTAAGATGAAATTGTGTTTGCCATTTTCCCTTCTATTTTAAATAAATAAACAAGTTTATTTTACATTTAAATGTGTAAAAATCAAAATGCATTAATTTAGGTGTCTACAAAGTTCATAAATGGTCGGTTGATTTTTAATACGGCAAAATAATAATTGTAGCCTATATTATTTCTTGGCAATTTAAGGTGTGTTATTGTCTAATTGCAAAAGGATCAAACTAATTAATCATTTCAGTAGTTTCAAAGTCACTTAATATTTTAATAATATCACACTTTATACTTACTCCGCTGGCGCTGCGATCTGCGATCTAAATGAGTCTTACACCATCTGTCAGTCTTAGGCTTGGAGCTTCAGCCAATTCATTCACTCATTTAATAAATTACCACATTGATATAGAGTTTACGATTACCGCGAATTTACGCTTTAAAGGATAAAAAAGGTACAATTATTTCTTTGTTTCATACAAATAAAACAAAGTTTGAAACAATAATAGTTTACACGTAGTCTTAAAATACAGTGTAATTTCCTTAGCTGGAATCGGTGAAATAACGAAGTTGTTCGTAATCACATAACGTGTATTATCGTCTTCGAACACCTGATGCCCAACGCCTAACGCCTGGCGACACGGCCGTAAAAGTCGAATGTTGATAATCCCTTAGCTTAAGCCGACACGTGAAACAAAACCCCCTAAATTGAGTCTTCACGCACGAATAGGATTTAGTTTATTCATGGCCTAAGGCTTCTACACTGTTAAAGCGAACCTATAAAATAAAATCATTGGGTTTATTTTTAAGACACAAGAAGGTAAACGAGCAAGCTCACTTGATATTAATTGATCAATGCCATCATCATTCGTAACCATCAAAATGAGATGCGTCGTCTGCCTTTGTATATAGGATGTAGTAGGAGTAAATAAGGGAAAGGAAAAGAGGAAGGGATGGAAACGGGAGCAAATAAGAGCAAATTCTGCTAGTATTCTATAAGGCCATAGGTACTTTCCGGTAGAGCCGACCCATTCGTACAACAACTGCCGATTCTATAATTATAATATACTAACGAACCTGCCCCGGCTTCGCAGTATCAGCAAATATCTGTCTGTGTATTTTTTTTTCTGTCGTCATATCTCGTCCGGTACGTGCTATATATCCTATAGCTTTTTTCAACAATTAACCTAATACTAGTATTTTTTCAAATTAATAAATTATAAACATAATCTTTCCTTCTTAATCGCCGTCCATAAAAGAAATATATGAAAATTGACCGACAGATTTGTGGGAGTCGGTTGTAATTTGAACACAGCGGCGGCTGTTGAATTTTTCGGTTGCGTGTAGTTCTTATTATTTTAATAACTTCCAAGGTATTTGTCAAAAAGATTTAGTATAAAAGCAATTGTAATCTATATTTAATGTTCAAAATTACTAACAAGTTTATTAGGATAACAATTAATACTTAATACGAAAAAATAGCCTTGTAAATAATGTACGAATTCTTAATGGTTTGTTAAAGAAAAAAAAAATGTTGTGATACGGCCATAGAGGGTAAAAATGTGCCACCGTGCGGTTTTATTTATTATTTTTGTATATCTACAATTCTTTTTTACATCTTTTTTATTTATGTCGAACGATTTAGCCTATGCAAGCCGTGAAAGTCAAATTTTTGGCGCTTTTTGGAGGCTCCGAAAAGCGGAAAGAGATTTTAGTGTCCAGCATCGAAATATTGGTGACGTAATGAATAAATTAGATAATATCCTTTATAGCGTAAGCATCAAAACGCTTTCAGGTTTTCGAAGAATTATTGAGAATTATTTTGCTTAGTAATTTCACTAAAAACTCTTAGAAACAAAAATTTGCAATTATAATGAACTCACAAAAAGAACAAACGCGGTCAGTGGAAGTAACTCCTTAAGGCTGAATTATTGTAGCTTCCCCAACTTATTTCTTTGTTCCAATATCCCCTCTGCTTCACACAAAGTTTATCTTAATACAATCTTGCTACAGTTTTCTTCCTCTAATCTCAAATTGTAATTTTTGTTGATAGGCTAGTCTCAAAATTATTGAAGAAAAAAAAATTATTAGAAAAAACACAAAAACAGAAATATTTTTTGCTTAACCTCATGAACTATCCTGTATATACGCTTTGCAAATAAAGTAATAATTTTTTACTGGACTTATCATCATCAGTCAAAAGCCCATCACCATAAGTGAAGACAAAACAAGTTACTTGAGAGTGAATTATAGACATTATTATAAATATTTGATTGTTAGTACCGGACTAACAGAAAAACTACTACGCTGATTTATAATTAAAAATATTAACATTTTCTTATAGAAAGCTTTTCTATTTAACAAAGACTATGTCGTGTCCCTAGCGGAGCCAATGTGGGTTGGTAGTATAATTATGAAAATTAATTAAAATTATAATGTATATAATATTATTGTATTAATATTATTGTAGTAGACTACTACTACTTTCTACATTTTTGTAAAATGTTGTTAAAAAAAGGTTTCAATTCAATACGAGAATTTATATGATGAAGTTCAAAAATAAATCAAAATGTTTCCTGTATTGCATGAAGTTATATCAAATTACAAACTAACAATTCTAGCAGTACAATTTCATTAGTTGTAACAATGCAAATCTGGTGCATACAGCTAATGCCTCAACAACAATGTCACGAACGACTAGCAATAATTTATTTAGTGTAACGAAATTAAGACTCGGTGGAGTAATTGCTGCAACTACGGGTAGCAATTGCTACCAAGAAGACCGTATAACAACACCGCACAATTGCGGCGGCGCAAAGCAACGCACAGCACTACAACATCGCTCAGTCTGAACGAACATAGAGATGAAGTTTAATGCTGTAAAAATACTGAGTAAAGTCATATTTACGCATCGTGTGGTAGTGGTTCTAATTAAATTGTACACAGCTGCCAAAGCGAAGTGAAATATTAGTGAATCGGCGAATATTTGGCGGTACGGTATCTAGTACGGTCTGGTCTAGTACAAACTGAACAAACGCGAATCAGTTCGTCTTGGTTTCGTGACAAGTTCATACGTGTCGACAGAATTCCGGCAGCGTCAAAATTTTAGTCCAAAACTTTTTTTTTTTTAATACTAAACCAAATAACAAAATTTCTTCTTCTTTATCAGAATCACTACAGTAAAACGCGCTGTTTGTTTTTAAACTGGCATGTATTTTGTTCGCTCCTTCAGACAGGTTCACTATGCGAAGCCGAAAAGTGATTTAAACTAGTCCAAGAGTATGGTGAGACTTTTTATGCCATAGTGTAAAGGCATAATTTTTTTCGACTTACGTACTTAACCGCATGGATGAATAAATGGGTATTATTACTAAATTGAAAGACCGAATAAAATATAAACTCGGAAAGATTGCACTTGTTGCTTTAGTTTTATAGGTAAGAAAAATAAGGAGTTTATTTTTTTTATTCCTACCTCTCTTTTATTGTTATTGTATGTACGAAATTTCTTCTGAACACTTTTCGTGACAATAATTTCAAATTGGAAAACGTCGTGACAATATTCACCTTAAACGCCGAGTGCCCAGTCAGAAAACCACGAAAGGAATTCCCAACAAAGATTTTATACCGAGATGGCGATGGTGAAAAAGTTTCATAATAAATATTTTTGTGTACTAGGTTCCAACAAATTCATATTGTTTTTCATATTCATATTGTTGATTTTTTTTTAACCCGTTGGCGTCAGGCTGGCGGCCAGTCGTAAAACTATAGCAAAAACCAGTAACAGTATGAACTACGGTAGAGTCCAGTATATATGGAAGAGTAGTATATACTGTGCCGAACCTATGCAAGTGGAAAAGGGCAGGGAGATGATGATGATGAATTTGTTATCAAACGAATAATAACCATGATTAAACATTTTACAAAAAAAAATATCTAAATTGTACTGTTTTCTTGGAGAATTTAAATCATACTTGTGAATTTCTGACGGTGAAAATAGTATAATATTAAGGCTTTAAATTAACAAAATTATGACATAGATACGGTATGAAGATGCACGAGGAAAAAGTGTTGGCGTATATGCTGCGTTACTCATGTGAAATAGCAGCTAGTATCTAAAGAAAATTATAACTTGTTTTTAAAAGTGACCGAGCATTGTTCTAATCCATTCTAGGGGTAAAAGCAATAAAAATTCTTGAGTAAACAAAGTTACATTCCCTCTGGACTTCAAGGTAGAGTATTTGACTTTTCTGTATTCTCTGTAGCCTTTATTTTAATGCAATGATATATATATATATTTAAATCCAGTTAACCAAGATCAATCTTATATATGTAGGAGTAAAACTGTATTTTAAAAGTTCCGGTCATACCATGTCTTTTAACACAAAGTGAATAAAATTCGAAAAAATATGCGAAATTTCTAATTTAGCATAAGCATTTCTAGGATTTCTTGTGTACAAATTTGCTAGGAAATTTCATAAATTGGTCTTTTTTTATATGACACGGGGACAAACGAGTAATGCGTCACCCAATAACAAGCGATCACCGCCGCCCATGGACATTCAAGACACCAGAGGAACCGCAAATGCGTTGTCGGCCTTTGAGGAAAAGATACGCTCTCTTCTTGAAGGACCCCTAGTCGATTGGTTTGGAAATACCGCTGAAGGAAGTTTCGCGAGAACCGTACGGTTGTGAAATGCCAAACATCAAGGTGATGTGGGTGGTATATGACACTCTGTCGAGTCGTACGATGACTAAACTCCGCGGCAGGAATTGTTCCAAACAATTCTTCAGAACACTCCCCATGGTAAATACGATAAAATATACAAAGGGAACTGACGTCCGTTCACAAGGCCAAAGGGTCAAGCCGTTCAGTAAGAGCTCGGTCGTTGACGATTCGAGTCGCTCTCCGTTGTATGCGGTCAAATGGAAGAAGCTGGTATTGTGGGGCACCAGCCCAGAGATGCGAGCAGTATTCCGTGTGAGGCCGCACTTGCACCTTATACAGATGAAGGCGGTTTCCTGGCTTTAAATACTGCTTGGCTCTGCTGAGCACACCAAACTTATTGGAGGGCAACTTGGCCTTCTCTTCCAAGTGACCATGAAACTGAACGTCACTCGATATGTCAACGCCGAGAACACTAATGTTGGTCATTGCTGCCGTGGCTACGCCACCTGTTGTTTTAATTGAACGCCAAATAGTCAGAGAAATGTATTCTTAAACAAACAGCTATCCGAGTATAGTGGTACAATTGACATTTCAGTTTTGTTATGATTTCCATTATTTGTGCGCTGCAGTCAAGTCAAGGTTGCTTGTTTTAATATCTTGTTTATTAAATAATTAATAACATAATTTGAATAACATTAACACCACGAGTAACATAAACGCTTCGGTTTCGAGCTCGTCATCACCGCCGTTGCACACAGTGACCAATGTGCCCCCCGCGCCCCCCGCCCTGTCGAGTCGCTCGTTGCGGGCCCTGGCACGCAGTGTACGGCGTGACGCGATCGC
>DWLR01002724.1:0-14810 GCA_018246295.1 Papilio alexanor hazarajatica | reverse complement strand
TAAATTGTGCGTACAGCAAAGGCTTGAATCAAATTGCCGGTGTCACTTTTTCCTTCCGACTTGGTAACAGTGAACAAGCTTTTGCTCAAACCAGATCGAGAGATCATGTTACTAATTTAACATTAGGTGGAATTGTGGTCTAGCACAACTTTTCAACATTAAAAAATAAAGTGAAAAAATTTGTACGTCAACTCACTTACGTATTATTTTAGTAAGAGCAGCTTTTTTATTTGCACACTAAAATTCATACATTAAAATTGTTACGACAAGAAATAACCAAGAACATAAACTGAAGCGTACAGTAAAACCTTATCCGGGTTATTTGAATAATTAATTTGTTTAACGCTCTATACAAAGTTAAGAACTCAAGTTTTGTAAGCAAAATGATGTGTATTCAATCTTACGTTGTTTTCACTGCATTTATTTTTTATGTTAATCTTCAGCCCTTAATTCATTTAAAACACGGGCTCAATAATTATCCTAAATTAGAATAAGTAAACATTTAAAACTAGTAAGGTTATAACAATAGTTCAGGTAAGGATGGAATTAAAATGAGAAAACTTAAAATTAACAATTTGGTAAACTTTACAAGTCACATCTTTCTTTCTATGGTCGGTCCCTCATATCTGAGGATCGCGGTCAGCGTCAGGGTTGCATCTGGAGCGGACGATCTGCTTCCACCGGATTCGGTCCAGCTCTCTTACAACTGTGTGGATTTTTTTTAGTCATACTAGTTTTTTTTACATATACAGTGGGCTCCAAAGTTAGTTGTAATTTACTAATATAGATTTTACATCTTACTTTCTGTATGAAAGATTATGATATCTCTAAATACTCTTCAAAACTAGTGAAATCTATGCCAAAAAGACTCACTGCCATTCTTCACAATAAGGATGGACACACGTCATATTGCATTTTTTTTCTTGTTGATCAATATTTATTATGAAAGAACTTTACAATTATTTCAACTTACTTTTGGCGCTACAAAATTAGAGACATGGATATAATTTTTTTTCTGTTAAGTAATTAGCAATAGCTTTTATAACATATTAGGTCCTTACATATGAAATTGGCGTTTTGTACGGGAGGGATATAAAGTCATTTTTTTTTGTAAAATATATTTAATTAATCAAAGTATGCACCGTTGTTATCTATGCACTTTAGTCATCTCATAGGTAGTTCATTGATCCCTTTAATAAAAAAACATGGGGGCGTGAATCAATAAATTCTTTGAAGGCGGTTTGGACTGCCGCATCGGATTTGAATTTTTTTCCTTGTAAGAAGTTGTCCAAATTCCGGAAAAAATGGTAATCTGTTGTAGCAAGGTCCGGGGAGTATGGTGAATGTCGCAGACATTCCAATTATAGCTCATCTAACTTAGTGGTTGTTTATTGTGCAGTGTGTGGTCTTGCGTTGTCGTGAAACAGTGGCCTAGAGCGATTGACCGATCTCGGTTGTTTAGCAGCTAGTTCTTCCTTCATGGTTTGCAGTTATCGACAATAGATATTTGCCGTAATCGTTTGGCCAGATTTTAGAAAGCTGTAGTAAACGACACCGCGCTAGTCCACCACACACAAGTAACTTTTTCTGAGTCAGTTTTCATTTAGGACAGGATTTGGCTGGATCTCCAGGGTTCAGCCATTGCGACGATCGCTTCCGATTATCGTGCAATATCCACTTTTCATAACAAGTAATGATTCGATTTAAAATCCCTTCATTATTGTGTCGCTTGAACAAAGTTTTGAACTTTTTACTCAACAATTTCAACTGAATTTTGGAGCTCACTGTATGTACGTAGTCGTTAAGCATATGAATTATTGTGTTTTCGTGGCCAACTGAATACCGCGATATAGGTAAATTAAATTGCAGTACAGTGCCATCTGTTTATTAATTGTGTAAACCACTCCTAAGCACTCAATAAACATTTCTCATATTTCGCATAGATCTAGAAAATGCATCGTCCATATAAATAAATAAAAATGTTATATGATTGTTCCTTATAAAATTATAACGCAAGAGAAGGTTAGAATTTAGCGTCTCAGAATTTATCTTCGATTTTATAGGACGCATTAAGCTAGAATAATGTTAGAGCTCTCTCTTCAATGATCTTGTAATTCTACTGATTTACGGGTCATAATGGACCGGGGTCCAGATCTCGCGAGTGCATTTCTCTGTCCTACATACGTGACACAATACTTGTGCATTTTATATGGACCATAAAAATCCTTTGCAAGTGTAGTGTAATTGTTAAATAATAAAACGTAAAGCAACGAAAAGTACATTAGACCAAATCGCTTTTATTTTTATTGCTTTCCTTCTTTAGAAACAACACTTCGTCTTATTTTACTAAAGCAATGGTAAGATAAATATATATATTAATAAGTAGCCTACACATATATTGTCTACATATATGTGTAGGCTGCTTATTAATATATATATAAAAACATTTCATTATTATTTACTTTATATCCAGGTTCACATTTATAAAAAGTAATAAAAATATATGTAACATTTATATCTATTCATTTATATTTTGTTCCTTTATGTATTTCATATATAATTACATCTATAAATAAATTTTTATCAAAAAAATATAATATTTATTTTCATATATACAAACATACACAAAGTAGTTTACGTAATATATTTATTAGAATCACGCGTCATCAACGTGCTGTGGAGGCGCGCCACTGTAAACCGGTTTGACCGGTTTGAGGTTCTTTCAGCAACTCCTTTCAGTGTGCGTGGGCGGGGCGGCCACCACTAGTCGTCGTTCCACTATTCTGCACAACGTAGGAGTCGCCTTTCGATCCGCGCGCACCTTTGTTACGTAGGCATAATAAACAATTACTCTTCAAGACGTCGTACTATTCGACCCTACTGGTTCCTCAACTAAAGCGGTGATTAGGGAAACATCCTATGCACGATCATCACATGTGCTTAGTGCAAAAAATTAATAAATAAATAATGGATATACCCTTTGTAATCATTACACAGTTATTAAACGAATAAAACCAAAATAGATTGATGCAAGAAATGAAAGGGGAATAAAGGATCATTTTAGGAAGTTACTAAAAATACTCGCTTAAAAGCTTAATTACTGGACTTAAGTGTAGGGTCGTTAAATTAAATATTCAAATATTCCCGAAGCAGAACACTGATAGCGTTTTACTGGCAGTTCCAGTATCCTCTCTCGTTTCCCTCTTATCTTTACAGTTTTAATGTAAGGGAACGAATTCACGTATTTAATGCGCGAAACAAAGAAAGTAATATAATTTTTATCTAAAGACGTGTGACGTTGGGTTGGCGTGTATAAGTGTTTCTATGTTAGATCATTCCCATTTATTGGTCTCTAATTTTTGTAAACTAAAACTTATCTCAAAGTCTGAGAGCCTATATTAGGCCACTTGAGACTTAGATATTTAGCTGGGATACGATTATTTTTTCACTGGAGCTAAGGAGATATTATATATATAACGTGGGTGGTAATATCTAAGAACAAAAAATTACTTTGACGATTTTATAGGTTGGAATATAAGTTGTTATTAGTTTTGCGAAAGCGATGGGAAACGTGCCGTATCTTTGCGAGAGATCATCTACGACTGAGTTTTTTTCCGATAACTTTTACCCCGCGTGTAATTTACATTTGTCCACTTGTTGACACGACTGCACTTACTTTTTCTTTATACAAGAAGGTAGCAAACGGGCAAGCTGTCACCTAAGTGACCACTACCCATAGACATCTGCAACAAGAATTTGCGAGTTGCAGATGCTTTGCCTACCTTTAATAGACAGAGAAGAGAACAGACAGAAAAATTAACATTGCCTTCTCCTATCCATCCCCTTCCTCGTCAAATCCTCCTTCCCTTCCCATCCTTTCCTTATTAGAAAAGGGTGGAAAAGGTAAGAGGACTAAGATTAGGCCTCCGGCACCTCACTCCTCAGACAAAACGCAGAATACTTCTACTTCACGCCTGTCTTCTGTGAGGTCATGGTATTTCACCGGTCAAGCGGGCCATTCTTGCAACAGAAGTTGTTGTTGCGCAGTTAAATATAATTGCTGTTTTATCATTCCAGTTTGACAATTCACATTCAAGACCAGATTTCATTCCGCTCAACCATTCATGCAACATTTCGTGTGACTTTTTCATTATTTATATCATTCTATCTATAAAATATCGTTTTCAAAATAAAATGTTATCATACATAATATTTTTTTTATTTATATAGTTGTTAAAAATACATCAGTTAATTTAAAAAAGACATTATGGGAAATAAATAGATTTTAATATTGTGAGCTAAAGATTTTTTATTACGATACGTCTTTGTTTTACTTGCTGTTTTCACCGTTATCATCTATAGATATAGTATTATTTTGTAACAAAATTGCAAAACGTCACACGTACCATACAAAAAATTTAAGAACATAGTATAGTTTTTACATATAAATAAATGATTACCGATGTTAAACAATTTTAACTCCCAGCGTAATTATTAACAAAAATTAATGAATCTTGTTTGGTAACACTAACCGCAGCGGACCTTATGTCAAAAGGTTCATGTTGACTTCAACTTAGAATACTGTCACTGGCATGTGTGTTTCCGCTTGGGTTTATCTCGACCTGACGAAGGATAGCTATCATGTTAAAATTACATGTTATTTTGGACTTCAGTTTTCGTAATTTTTTTTGACCACTAGATGTCACTGTTATTAATAAAAATTGTTACGAGAGCTAAATAAAGAAATTATCTTTGTACTACTTTGACAAAAAACACCAACGTGTGGGTTTTTCTTGTAAGACCGCAGCCTACATATTTGAGTTTATCAGAGTTCGACAAATAAAAATACTCAGGTATATTTCCACGAAGAAGAAAATAAAAACGTTTACTGAGGTTATTCCTAAGACTTGTATCAATTAGTTGAGACCGTGAAAAGTCTTATTACGAAAATAGATGATATTTTAGATGTTTACGAACTTTTCGCATAAAAGTTTCTAAATATATAAAGGATACGCTCAGACAATTTAACAACAATTTTCTTTGTAAGAGCTGACGACGCCACCAGATGAGACGTATAGCTGGAAAGAGGGAGAAAAAGTTACAATTAGACTTGCCAGTTTTTTTTTTTCAATTTTTTATTTTAGGAGGCATTTACAACTACACCAGGCTTGAGGCGGCAGCGCGCAAAAAGCGCTTTGCCGTAACTTCATTAACAGTGACTAAACTCGAGGGCTCCCTCATGAACTTCACCTCAACCGATGGCTATTATCTCACAAAATATAGACGTGAAATAGAATATCGCCTACTGCTTGTGTTACTCTATGGTAATATATAGGGCTTATGCCCTATCCCTTTGTTCTTCCTTTCGTATTACTTGTCTACTCAATTTCTCTGCCAAAGAAAGCGCAACAATAACTCTAATTATATTGATGTATAAATATGTGTTTAGTAAGCTGCTTCTTAGTTTGCCTTTTTATACTAAAAATAACCTTAAGATTCGTAAGTTGGTAGCAATAGGCTTTGACAACTTTAGCGGACTTTACTTATAAACACTAAACAAATTAAAATGAAATATTGTACAACTATTTAATTTAAAAATTTTCCCATACATTTTTATTTTGTAAAATAAATGACAATTTTTTATTTTCTTTTTCACATAGAATCTTTCTAATTGACCAGTCCGCCTCACTGCCAGTTTTATTTAAACGGCAGGCAAAATATATCTTAAGAATTAATTTATCAACATTCAAGGCGGAAATAAATTTCCTGTTGTCTGAAAAGAAAATATTATCATTTTCTGGCAGATTCAATTATAAGTTATGATGAAATTATGTTTTAAGAGTAAATTAAATTATTTAGGAAAGTCTTTGATAAGGAGATTTTTTTTAACGCTTTTTATACAAGAAGGTAGCAAACGAGCTAGTGGCTAGCTAAACCCATAGACATATGCAACAAGCATTTGCGAGTTGCAGATGCGTCGCTTACCTTTAAGAGCGTAGGGGATAGACAGAAAAACATTACATTTTCTTCTTCTATTCATATCCTTCCTCGTCAAATCCTTTTTCACTTGCCACCATTTCCTCCTTTCGCAAAGGCTGAGAAGGGGAAGAAGACTAAAAATTAGGCCTCCGGCACCTCACTCCTCAGACGAAACACACTTACTTATTTACTTAGATACTTCTACTTCACGCATGTCTTCTCAGAGGTCGTAGTATTTTAATGAACTTGGGAAACGTAAATTTTCTTGTTCCATTTATTATTACTTGTTACCAGAAAGGAATAACCGGGGGCTAAAAATTCGAAGGCACGGTCAGAAGTAATCATCCTTCTTAAATATTTACAAGGATCTCATAAAAATGTTATATTTACATTATTTTATACGGCTCCAGTGCTTATGGGTTCTTTAATAAGGAAATGTCCTGCAATGATAAAGAACGCATGACCTCTAACTATAGTATCTAAATGTTTTTGAGCACCCTTAATTATGACAAAGTTGTAGACAATAATATCAAAAACAAGAGGGCGTCGCGTTATAACACGCGACTTAAGGGCATTATATAATTTTAAAATTTTTAATTGAATGGTCTAAAAGATCCGTGTGTGAAAAGTGAGAAAAGTTACAAATAAAATTACGATTCTCATGAGTGATCAATTGTTTTTTTTTTTCAGAGATTGATTTTTCTTTGAGAACGTTGTGAGATGACGCTGCTTTAAAATGCAAAGCCACGTTTAAATTTATGTACAGTCTGCACTCGCTACGAAGTATCTCGCAAAGTGAAACAATAAATGGCTCCATCTAAATACAATCAACTATTTTGCTTTATAACGAAATTGCCATTTTATTACTAAAAGTAAAAGTTAGCCATGATTTTACTTGATTATTTTGTATATTAGTACCTACAACATACTTTTTTTTACAAGACTTTCACTTGAACAATTTTTTGTAAATTAATTAAATACTTTTTTAAAAATATAGCATAAAGATCCTTTAATGAATTCATCTGTTGTATTGGATTGGTTAAAGGCTTACGCATCTAGGATTCATTTACGAACTGAAATTATTTTATAGAGTACCATGACTTACAGTAATAAAATTACATGATGTACATTACTACGACGCTTTTTTATATTCTTGTTGATGAAGAAACAGTTCTTCCTGCTAACAATACCTTAAACAGAACTTTGCTGGACACTAAACAGTTTACGAAACTCTATTGCGATATATCTAATAGAAATTACCCGCCTCGACAAATTTCGAGGAATCGTCGATTTATCGTCGACGTATTCAAACAATGCTTTGTTTGTTGGAAAGAAAAAAAAAACTAAAAAGTGAGTATATATTATTTATTTAGCATTTAAAATATTGGCAATTGAACTGTTCTACGAGAAATGTGTGTTAATTGTGACTACACGGTCTGTTTGTTAGAACACTAAATTACTATTAAACGGATTCAGGTATTGTTTTCATCAATAGACGGAGTGATTTTTAAATAATTAGCATTTAGTTTGTTAAAAGTTAGTGTAAATTGTATAATATGAAGATGATAGTTGAAGATGACTTAATATGTTTGTCCGTGCTCTACTTCTCTAGCAAAGCCGGGGCGGGCGATAGTAAATAGAGAGAGAAATATTATTCCATGCTTCTGGCACATCATATAACTAAAAATGCAATCTCATCTACTATCTGTCGATAATGCTCTAGAAATGGGTCTTTGCATAAATTCTTCGACAGATCAGAGAGTGACATAAATGTTTGAAATATTGCTCGTTGTGTCTGCGAGTGTTTCATTTCCCGTCCAGTTCGGAATCATTTTACTTCGAGGACGAACGAAAACTCTTCGACTCTTTTACGTAAGAGGTTTTGTATTCTGTATTATACACCGACTCATTCTTGTGCGAGTTGAAAATATTTTTAGAACTTATTGTATTTAAAATGTAATACAGATCCGTCTGAGATGAAAGAATGAAAATGATGAGGTAAAGAAATAGAGGTTTGAGTTGGAGTTGAGATTCTCATTATTAAGAAGTAAAGGAATAAATGTATACTTTAAGGTCAGTGTTCTACGAGATCATTTACTCGATCACATCTTACTTGGTAAGCTATGGTGGAACCGCTGCATTCTCCTGTTTTACGGTAACCTTACCGTATATACCGTATACACATATATAAATACTTCTATCTTATCATAGACAAATTTATATAGTACTTTTCTAAAACATGTACTAATGCCGTGCCTAATTTCACTGTGTAATTCCTATTTAGAAATTAAGACTTATTTTTATTAGTCGTATTAAGTTTAATGTTTAAAACGTAAATTTTAGTCAAAATAACGTAGCTTTTTCAATACTTTCCATATCAGCAAACGAATAGCAAGATATGTTATCAAGCTCTAGCCCACATATATGAGTTTATTGGATCCTTGCAGTCTAGAGGCAATAAGCGTATACGATAGTAGACATGATTGCGAAGACCCATAACTGACATACATATTTTTTCTTTTTACTTTTTCAATTTAACAGCTTTTTTTTTAATTTTTCATATTGACTTTATTACAAATATTTTTCTAAACGTTCCAAATAAAGTCGCATCTGTTCTGGCTGCTGCGGGTAAATATTTAAACAGCCTGATTACTTCAGACCCGTATCTTCAGTATTTCTATCCCCGGGGTGTTTCAAAACGAGATTCAGGTAGTCTCAAAGAAAGAGAATTGCTAATAATTTTTGAAATTAATTTAGACGTTACCATTTATATATTCCTTTTATTTTCTGTAAGCAAAATTAATTTGCTTTATCCGTTCCAACCGACTAATCTGTTTTTATGAGAATTGCGTTGATACAAGATTTGTTTAGCTGTTTTTCTTAAATTAGTAACACTTAATTTAATTTTTTTAAGACGTTTTTAATGTTCTTGGCATGTATAAAGAAATTAAAATGGATGAATATCGTATCCATATCAAAATAAGTTACCAATTACGTTGTCATCCTTACACTGTTTTCTACTATATCATATAGAAGAAAAAATAACTGCCTCAGCTTTATTGTTGTCAATTGTAGCATTCCTTTTAAACTTCACAATATTTTCAATCACTACATAAGCGATATAGTCATTCTACTTGCGCCATCTAGCATCTATTAATACTATTAATGATACTTTGATACCATTTTATTTGAATAAATTGGATATCAAGCATAAGGTAGAATGATCAAACTTTGAGTCAAAGCCAGCTTTCAATCTTACCAAAATAACAAGGTTATTAGAATCGACCTACCTTTTGGTTCGTAAGCTTTAAATTTCTGTATAAATGTCAAACAGAAGTGGTCAAAGATTATTTGTTTGAATGTAACATGATATGACAATGCTTTGTTTAAATTTCAAAGAGAATCCTAACGCGGGCTACAGTTTGCATAAACGTCACATTTATATTCCACCCGCCGAATTTTCATACATGAGAGATAAAACATAAGAATATCAGAACGCTTCGCTGCACCGCATTCATTTCATGCATGTCTTACTTCTTCTGACCTTCAGTATTTTAACTTAAAAAAAAACAACTTCAAATTTGTACGATTTTAAAAGAGGTTTATTCGTACCAATCTTTTTGCTGAAATGAATTAAGTAAAATATTGCTACTAGCTTAATATCCGAATTATAAGTTTAATTTAAGCAAGGAATTCCTTGACGAAATTTTAAAGATTTGCAAAATAAAAAATTGATTTTATAGCTAAGTTGTCTGTATTATATAGAATAATCTTGTTGTAACAATTCAAGCAAATGAACAAGAAAAACTCTTAAAATAAAATAAATATAAAAATACAAATTAATAGACAGATACTGCCAATATATTGAGAAATAGTTTTGGATCAGTTTTATAATTTCAACTTCAACTTTAATTAAAGTAATTTTTGCTATTAGCTTTAGTAATTATTTTCAAGACACACTTACTTTAAGCCATTCTATTCATAATTTACTAGATATTGTAAAACAAAGTCACATCACCGCGTCCGACTATCTGAATGCAATAAACTCAAAAACTGATACAGATTGAATTTTCATAAGTTTTCACAGATGGAGTGATTCATTATAGAAGACTAGGGCATCACGCGGTGGCCGCATTTCTGTTAATGTCAAGTGGCCACGTAGTTTTCCGGCACGTATTCAGTTCACGTTAACTTGCCACTTGATAAATAAACTTTTACGTGTTTCCGAGGAAAGCAGTAAAAGTGGTGTTTATATTGAATTTTGTTTAAACGTCGAGCACACGTCGTGCTTAACTTATTCCAAAAACTCTGGAAATACAGTCAACGGTATGGGGGAAAACACCGGAAAATTTTTTTGTTTGTTTGTATCCATAAGTTCTGCAGCGATTAAATCGACTTTTTGAAACATAATCATTATCAAGATGCACTATTTTTATAGAAGAGCAAGTGGATCATCTGTTGTTTAGCGCAAACTATTGTAGATGTTATGCTTGACTTTATGTTCGGCCGTAGTGTATAAATAAGGCCTATATACTTATTATAAATAATTTATGAAATAATTTAATAATTAAAAAAAACTAGTGATTTATTAATGAAGTAGTAATAAGCAGAGAATGCCTATAGGCATTAAGTCTGCCTTCTGTACTTGTGTGCAATAAAGTTTTAAAATTAAATAAATAAAATAAATACCTCACTCTTGACATCTTCAACAGTACGTTCACGAATCAATGATAAATTTAATAATCCTAGTATATTGAAATCTGAAAGTTTGTCGATGTGATTAACTTTTGAAAGTCAGGAAATGTGTAAAAGTAATTCAAGAAAACATTGAACATTCCCAATCAATTACTGCAGAGTGTAACTGCGCATTTCCGGCTAGATAGGTGCCGAGTAGCTTCTACCCAATTGACGCCCAAGTAAATATCAGTTACCGAGATCGGCCACCTCTACCTGCCTTAAGTGAGATTATAGCGAACTGAGGACGTTTTATAATTCTATCACCGTTCACTTGAACGTGTTTTGCTTCCATCAATAACTTAGTGACTTGTCGTCTACCAGAAATGCTTCAATGACATAGATTGAATTAAAGTTTCAATGAGCTCACATCTTAATTAAAGAGCAGTCGAATATAATTTTTGTGTATCATCACGGTAAACTTTGGACCCGGACCATCACGAATGAGATGATAAAAAAAAATTAACTTCTATTACAATACCATAAAACCTAAAACTAATGACTGACAAAAATGTCACATTCTATTTTGAGCACTGAATATATACCAGCTCAGTGGGCAAAGAGAAAAATTATATTACTACACAAAACAGACAAGAACTTGATTGAAAACTGAAAGCCTATAAGTTCTATGTCAAACATTTACAAAATCTTTTCCAGATTGAAACATAATAGAATAACAGGAATAATGGACAAACAACAGCCCATAGAACAAGTTGGTTTTAGAGCAGGGCTTGCAAGTACTGATCATATGCATGTCATAAATCAGCTAATAGAAAAATGTCGAGAATACAGTAAAACCTAACACATCGCATTTGTCGATTATAACTTAATAACAACATATTCACATACATACATATTCTTAACAAAGGCCTTTGATTCTATAAAGCATGAGTCACTTTGGTGAGCTTTAATCCAGCAAGGATTACCAAAAAAGTACACAAGGGTAATTAAAAATATATATTCGAACAGTACAGCCCAAATAAAACTATAAACAATCGGTGAACATTTCCCTATTACGAGAGACGTAAGACAAGATCTGCTTTCTCCGAAACTATTCTCTGCAATACTTGAAAACTGGTTTAATACATGTATCTTGCCATGTCTCACGTATGGATGCCAAAGTTAGGCGTTGATTCAGAAACATCTTCACAAACTAAGAACCTATTAAAGAGCATTTGAAAGAAGTGTGTTGGGTACGACGCTAAGAGACCATAAGAGAGCAGAAGATATTAATAATAATAATAATATTCTGGGATATTATTCAGACATGGCCATCTGATCCTAAATTAAGAAAAGCTTATGCTATGGAAACCAGATAACTGATATACTACATATATTAATACTTTTCTTTTGCAAATACATACATATATAGACAATTACGCCCAGACACAAGACAAACAGACATGTTCATTCACACAAATGTTTGACTTGGGTGGGAATCCAACCCATGACCTGCGGTGTGAGAGGCCAGTATCTTTACCACTGCGCTAACCGGTCAGTCAAAGATATTAGCTCTACAACGAAGGTGGAAGACACACTAAAGAAAATAAGACAGTTGAAATGGTGATGCACAGGACATATGACAAGGGACAGCAAGATAAATTGGACAATTGGATCTTAACGGAATGGCAACCGCGCGATGGCAAAGGAAAAGAAGGTAGACAATTTAAAAGATGGACAGATGATATAAAGAAAATTGGAGGAACAATTTGGTCAATAATAGCAAAAATCGCGTTGAATGGAACAGGCCTATGTGTCACAAGACACGTCGATAACACCCCAGAAACTAAAAATATTTCAATATGTATAAATCTATACTAGAAATATAGCATTTACTTTCGGCAAAGACTTAATAAATGGTAAACTTTATCACGGGCTGAAGTTGACCAATGTGTCGTATCAAACGTATCACTTAAAAATAAAATATTTAAATTGATAATCGAGGTTAAAATGATTACTTCAAGTATTCACGAAAAAACTGAATACTATTGTAGTGAGCCTACCTTTAAGGCCCAAAGGAACAAAACCATAGCATGATTATCGCACTCATCAATTTATTTCTTAAACGCAAGTAAAGCTCGTGTTGGAGAAACGTAACGCCTCAAAGGATTTGTTCCGTCAAATTGAGTTTTACTTTGTATTTGCTTCTCGAATGGAACATTTTACGGGTTTTAAACTGAAATCCGCTATAAATCCCGAGACAGTAGCGCCGCCGACGGCATTAGCTGTATACATGGTGGAAAGCTACGAACCAACAATTGTTGCATTTATCCAAGACGGGGGATGGATATGACTTGAATTTGCAAGACGTATTAAATTGCTTGAAAACCTCATCATGTTGTACTAATTATGGGTATGTCAATCAATATCTGTTTAATTATCTATGTATTATAACATGATATTGAATCATTAATTTGTTAGATACTTTCCAGTAACTCATAGTTTTTTCGAAAAAAACTGTCATTTTTTTTTTACTCTAATCAACTGAAAATCCTGTCGTGATAAATTACGCACCCCGACTAATTTTTAGTTGGGTGCCGTTTATTTTCAACATCGTGATCCATTACTTAACTTATACTTTCGTGGAGGAATCCGTTAATAATGAAAGTTGTAATTTACTTAGGCCCGAATCCGTTTCGTTATTGTCAGGTGAAATTTTCAGTGACATTGACAAATTGTTTGGATTCCTCAATTTTATACGGCATTGTTACTGCAGGATTAGTAGAAATAAGGTAGATTACTTCAATGTTATTTGTTTTAACGTATCTCGTATTTGTAATGTCAATTATATTTTTGTTCTTCTCACAGAAAGAGGCAAGGATACGATATAGTTTTAGTTAGTTTATTTCGATTGGTTTCACATTAGCAAAACTTTGAGAGATTAAACCACTTTTAATATTTAGTTTCCACGACTTCTGATAAGGTCGCTGTCATTCCAAGTCTTAAATAACATAACGATGTTATTGATACAGTTTCATCCGGTTGAAAATGATGCCTTTGATAGATAACTGTTATAGTTGTGAATAGTAGAAAACTAGAAGATCTCTCTTCATACTTGAATCAAATCCTACAAATTTACAATTCTAATATTGAACCACAAATCTGAAACAGCGGCAACCACAAAGTAAGAAATCAATACAACTACAATACATTACTTGGATTTGACGAAAATATACATCATCAAGATCGCACCCCAACTCAATGTCTGCCTTTTCCTTTCTAGTGGTATCGATATATTGTGTAAACGGAAATACATGCTATTTGTTTTAGTGCGAGCGCTATTTGCGCGTGGGTAGTCTGAACGTGTGTCATTTTCGCCTCATTAACAGTTGCTACCAGGGGAAATAAATGATATGAATATAGCTATTGCTTAATAGTGGGGGATTCCCCTCATCCATAGCCTCTAGTAATTTTTGAAATACTTTTATGGAAGAGGAAAAATGAAACGCGTCATATCTCGTAACATTATTGCAAATTATTTGAATGCCGGTAAATGGTTTCTGGTGTGTTATAAATATAAGGTGGGACCAGTATTTGTTTATAAAATGAAAGTAATTTGGGCTTTAGTATTTCTCACACTATTTTTTTTATTAATTGCTAGCATTAGCAGTATTTTGTTGAGAATTTTAATAGCGATTTCATTAAATTATGTAAATGTCAATATAATGAGAGAAAAATAGTATTTATGTTATGTATAAGAAAAATACTGTCGGTTTTCCTAATAATAAAGAAATAAATAAATAAAAACATTATCGACATTTTTAATTAATCTTAAACCTAATGGAAATCCTTACACCTTTGTCCACAGGTACTGGTAACTTGTATTATTTCTTTCTTTCACCTCCTCATTTATTCTAATGACATGGGTACCAACCAGTACGTGTACGTCTATTATATACACTCACTCGTAAACGCGTGCGTACTGCGACGCAGTGCGTTATATGGAGTCAATACAGCGGACAGTTTGCGCCTAAACAAATATTGGAATCTATGTTTTGTTACCTCGTTTCACGATTCGCGAGAGACGACTAGCGACTGATAATTTTTGTTTTTATTCCGAACTGTGCATGCTATTATATTTGTTCTTTTACTTGAAT
>DWLR01002723.1:0-14812 GCA_018246295.1 Papilio alexanor hazarajatica | reverse complement strand
CCTATTTAATGTAAAGACAGCCGTGAAAATGTAAAGAGTTAACGGAGTCGAAATAAAAGAAGGCAAACTCGACCACACGTCGCGCGATGCTTGGCCGATGGTTTCACATAGCGAAATCGTAAAATCCACCATAAAAGTTGATACCTAAGCGAGATTCCATTACAAGAGCCTCGGCCAGCGTATTGCCATTTACAGTTTAACCGTCTGTTTATTGCCTGCCGTCTTATATCCTATTTACGAATACTTTGAATTGTACCTTCATTTATTGCCACGACTTAGATCACCTTTTGGTTTTTTACGTAAATTCATATCAACATTAAAATGTGAATAATAAACAAACAAATAGTATTTGATTTATAGAGTATGAAATTCAATTCTATAGAGAGATAAATAATAGAGAATCAGTAAGTAGCAGGGTTTAGGAAAACGAAACACGTGAATGAGCAGATTTGATTAGAAAAGTAGAATACGTGGAACTCGTATTAATTCTATTTCATACTCGTAGTATGAAATAGAATTAATCATACTTATTTCGAGTAATGAGCGAGATGATGTGCGGAATGTGTATTTTGAATTGGATTCCTGATTTGTCGATCATAGTTAGATGCAAAGCTCATTCTTTAAAAATATAAAAATAATAGTTTCCGTCACTAATAGGTTAAGTGATGAATACTGGAATTCGTAAATAAAAATTATTGCCTATAGAAACCTTCACAATGGACCGGTTGGCGCGATTAATTAGGTGCTTGCCTTTCATGCCATAATTTTTTTATTTCATGAAGTCATCGACGGGCAGCAGAGTCCTTTTCTGAGTACAGTGGAACATACTACGACCGCCAACCCGCTTGCCAAGCGTGGCGATTATGACACATTTCTCCTAGAGGCCAGGTCAGGCTGGAGTCCAGCAGTGGATGATTACAGGCTGAGATGAATGTATGGATAAAAATCTTCACATAATAATATAATATCTATGTTTTACAGGATTTCTCTCGATTTACGTAAAATGTTATGAATTGGCGTTTGAATTATTATGATTGTCTATAAATGCATTGGTTACTTAAAGCTTAAGTGCCCCGACCAATATCGTAAATTGAACGTTCTGGAAAATTGCCACGGCTACCGATCTAACTATATCTGCCTAATCATAAATGCTTGGATATAATAAACAGAATTTATTTGCCGTATAATATACATTTTTTTCATTGCAAAATTCGTCCACTTCGCTGCCAAATGGAGAGATACAAATGGCTCCTATACGTTGATTATTTTTCATTCCGACGACTGAGCTTTTTTTTTATGTTACACATTTCACATGAGTCTGGATTTCATCTGAAACGTACTCTTGTGTGATCTCGTATTTAATTGCATCATACTTCGATTACTTCGGTTCGGGTTATTTTTCCATTTATGACTTTTTTTTGTGTTTTGGTTTCGTGCTTTTGGCATATAACTGGAAATGTGATATACCCGCCAACATTTCAACACCCCCCCCCCCCCCCTGTGTGATCCATGTTTACTTACCAAGCGACAGGAATATACCATTTCACTAGTCGGGTTAAGATATTTAACGGCTTCTTTTTTGCGTACCTACGCAGTAACATATAGACAAGAAAGTAACTGTGACGTCATCGAACTGTGATCTCATATTATTGCGTGCCAGTAGTATCACTTATACTGTATGAAGAAGAAAAGCGAAATACAAGCCGCGTGCACATTTTATGCGTTTCTCCATTTATATGATATATAAATTATTATTATATATCATGTTTTTCTTTGTCTGCTATCTTTTTCATCCATTACGTGCGAGAATATTTTGTTTCAGATTAAGTTATCTTGACTGAAACTTACATATTACAAAAAACTGAAGATAAACAAATCTAAATAGATACATTTTATTTATTACATCTACGATACGTGGTTTTCATGCATACATTACCGTAATTATCGCATTACCGATACATCTTGGCACAAATAAGTAGTTGGCGGCTAGTGGCGACCTGTTTCTATCCCCGCAGCGTTTCTCTGCCGCGATTTCGATGCCGGGAACCAGTTACTGGAATTGATTATTCCTGCGCATTACTTAAACCACCGGCTGGCTTATCGTTAGTGTTTATCGTGTTCTTGAAACATTATATGTTTGTATATTTCAATATTTCATTTGGTAAAAAAATACCACTTTAACAAAAAAAAAGCTCAAAGGTGAATGAGTAATAAAAGTTTCACATTTATGGATTTTAAGAATTGCTCTCTCTCTCTCTCTCTGTTTAGTGTTAGACATGCGAGATTGCTTTTTAAAAATTCTCTACAGGTATTTATTGTCAATGCGATCAATCGAATAAAAAAAACTGCCCATGACTTCGTAGGTTCGCGCCAAAACCAATCACAAATTCGTACGCTACGATGGATAAAACTATGTATGTTGGATAAATGTATAAAACATAGTGATCTTTATACAGCTCACCTGTATAATTTGTTAGTCAGTGGACATAATATTCACACCTATAAAGCGTCGTGTACGCAATCTGTTTGCATTGTATGCATGTACAAATCAGTTCCTCAATGCTAATGGTGCGTTGGGTGTCGGACTATTATGATTGCTTGGGCCATGTTAGGAATTGCTTAGAAGGGGCAAATGACATTGCAGAACTACGCAGCCAAAAATACCTCGATATTTGATTGCTTAATTCTACGCTACGGGATGTTCGAAATGAAATAAAATTTGATATTACATATGCTACTTTAAAAATGTTTTTAAAAATAATATTTAAAATAGAGGGCAGGACATACTTTGTAAAGCATTGAGGAAGTCTATGTCAGTTCAGCAATGTATTGTATATACAAACTATGATCATACGTAATACATAGTTGAGACTGAGTCTTCCCGCATTTAATGTTTAATATATTAGAAAAGATAGATATAGATGAACACGCTATTGTATCATCATTATTTAGAACTATTGTCCTTGTCGGTGGAGCAATTTTCATTCTTTTCTCGCCTGTGCCATTCTCTTAACTTCATGATACGACACGACGTCTACTTTCTCTTTTACTTGTTCCATGTACGTTCTTCTCGGCCTTCCGCTCTTCATCTTTCCTTCTACTGTATATACTATCTAAATTTGTATATAATCTCAAAGACTCGTTCCTACCTAGTACTTTTGTTACTACAATTATTGTATCACTTTATTCATGAATTTACGATTTATTTTTAGGCCAAATACTGAACATAAAATATCAGTAGTTGTAATTTAATAAAAAGTTATAAAATCACATGTTACATAAGATGTCAGCATTAACTAGGTTTCTTAGCCCTTTTAAATAAATCCCATTAGAGATGGCTGTGGGCGTAGATTAAACACTTTATTTAAATAAGTTGAAAACCTACCAATATGTCAATTTTTAGTATATCTTCGGAAGCCAAGGTACAATGATATTTAAAATTAAATGACTCATCAGCGTCCCTTGCGAATAACCCCCTTTGCAACAATTTTTTTTAATTAGCTCCGAAACGAAGAAGTTCTGGGGTTATAAAAATAGAAAAACAAGCGAATTGAAAACCTGAAAAGGAGACCTTAAAAGTTCGACCATGGAAAGTAAACATGGACACTAGCTTTGACAGATTGAAATTCATCTCCTATACAAAGCAATCGCCAAAGTGAGTTTATAAATATGTGCACTCACAGTTCTTTTATTGAAAAAAAAAGCTTCCGAGTTCCATAACCTTACTACAACAGCCCTTTATGCATTTTTGAAAGCATAATCAGACCAACCCAACCCAATTTTTAACTAAATCAAATAACTTGATTTCGAAACAACTATTTTTTTTTATTTACAAATATGTTTAAATAACTTTTAAATATACATTATTCCCTATTGTAATAGATTTAAGTATTTATTATTTTATATATTATTAGTCAATCTTACGCTTTATTGCACTAGGTTTAATTAGGTTTAATTATTAATATTGGCATATCATAGAAATATCGAGAAAAATTATTAATTAGAATAAGCAAGAAATTGTAAGGTTAATCTTAAATAAAGTACAAAAATTCTTTGGCCTAACCCCGCCAGGGGGAGCAGCAGGGCGGTCAAAATGCCGCCCGTAAAAAATATATACATTATTCAATTTTACAATTGCTTATAATAATAAAATAAAGGTATTCATATGTGGTTTTTCACGTGATATGCAGATCACGGTTAAATCGCTATATTACGTTAATGCTTTATCTTTCTTTCGTTAGCCTAGGTTAGTTAACTGCCTACTCGAGAACGTATGTTTTCTTTTATAAATTTCATGATTTACATTGCACTGCGAGGCAATACGCTGCTAACTTTGAAAAAGAGTTTTCATCGGGGAAATGCGGAATAATGTTGTTCCCTCTTAGCGATATCCTTTCCGTACGTTGCCAACCTCGGCGCTCATTAAAGCAGGCCTATTAAACAAAGAGCTCTAGCGCTTCGTAACTCAACACGGCATCATTGACATGCATAACTCTCCCCGGGCGTGTCGGTCGACATTATTCATATTGCACCAAACCTCCGCTACATACAAACTATGACAAATGCATTCTACGTAGCGTCACTGCGTGCGCGCAGTGTTCGGCGCGTGACTTTATCGTCTGTCAAACAAATAATCTCTATTTTAAACTAACATTTGCATTTTCTTATAGAATTGAGGGTGTCAAACATTCAATAAGATGGTAAGTGGTTGCCACTCATACAAACAATTTGACGGTAAAAAAGATTATGTTGTAGAAATGTTCAATGTTTTACCTACTATGTGATGATGGTTTCTAAAGTGAAATAAAAACGTTCATTATACTCGACATGAATATTTAGTGGCTATGAAGCTATGAAGTTTTAGTGGCTAAACTTTGTATTCAGGTAAACGTTACGACGAAAATAATTCTATGAACTGCAATTAAAACTAGGCACAAATGTGCCTAACCATTTATAATGCTATTGGAGTCATCTAACATATTTCAATCAGTTCGAAGATAATTAAAACAAAAGTACTTGTATTTTGTTCTACAGTCAATGCGTTATTCCGGGGAGGGGTTTTCTCAGCGATACTTGGCATCAAGCCAAGAGAGGCTGTCGACGTCACTTGACAAGCTTCTTGACCCGAAATACGCGAACGTCAAAATATAACTGCGTAAAATGGCGACTTTGCGATTTCCACATTATTACCAAAATGATGATATAACTAATTGTTAATTATTTTTCCTTACAGGTCCAACTCAGCACAAAATCAAGCGGGACAAAACTTTAGCATTTTAAGTTCAACCAGACAAAAGTTATCTGTGATCTCATTTTAGTTTAGTGAAAATTAAGGGTGCCTAAATTAGATTAGTGAAAAACGATATAAACATTAACTCATGTTTATGAATATCCGGCTCGAAGGACCATAATTAGGGAGTTACTAAATTTGCGGTAGAGACAAAATGGAATCGTAGTGAGTGGTCATGGATAACAGATAGTGGTGATGGATAGGTGTTAAAGGATGGGATAATGGAAGTTGGGGCGCTGGGTTCTTGAAAATGCCTCATGCGCACTCGAGTTCAGCGGCGAGCTCGGGCGGCGACGACCTGGGCTCCACGGATGAGGTGAAGGTCTTCAAGGACGAGGGCGACGGGGAGGACGAGAAGCGCAGCTCCGAGAACCTTTTGGAGGAAAAGTCTAGTCTCATCGATTGGACCGAGAGTGAGGTGAGTCAATAAAACTTTGTTTATAAATTCTAAACCTTTTAATTTTCGTATTACATTTCAAAGCACATTTATTAAAGCATTAATTCCAGTCTATCCCACTTGTAACGTTTCGAATCAAAAGACGATTTTCTCCTCAACTGAAATTAAGAAAGTAGCATAAAATGTATTACTGCAAAACTATATATTGGGTGGTCGAAGCGTAAAAAGATATACCCGTCCAATTGTGTCATTAAATTAATTGTCTCGCCATTAACAAAAGCGCAAAGTAAACGTATAATTTCACGTGGCGCTTGCGTCGTAGGCACCGCATTACACTGCCGAGCTCCCAGCAGGTGTCAGCTCAGGTAGTTTTCTATTGGGAGTTTTCTCGGTATGGCACCAATGAATAGAATCTAAAATTATTTGGGTACGGGATTAATGTAATAAAAATAATACTCTCATGCAATTATAACATTTATACCAGTATCAATAAGGATACCGTGTAAAAATTTCATTTTTATACTGAAGAATTTGACGTGCTCGCTTCACTATTAAGTTCATCGCCTCCTACCATTTTTTGTCCGCCGCACATCACTGAACGGATCAATTAGTTATGTTTACTGCACAAGGTGTGTCTCATTTGATAGCCATTTGATGTCAAGAATTTAGATAAAGCATTGTTTATGACAGTATCAAATTTTTATACTCGCTCCGACTCACTGTTTAATATTTATACGTAGATGCGGTAGTCGACCTCATTATGTCCAATTCTTCGCTTAGATTAACATCGAAAATGTTAACTGTAATGAGTAAAGCACTTAATTATCAACGAAAGTACCACAAATAACCAGAGATAGGCATCGGAGATTAAGATAGTTTACCTTTAAATCGCAAATTGCCCGTAAAACAAACACAAACACAACCGCAAACAGCGAAACTAACGTAAAATCAAAACAACCGATTGAACGGGCGCCGTAAAAAAAATCTACCTTTCCCGAAATTTATGTAAAATTTTGTATGGACGTCTACATAAATTACTCGCTCATTGTACCATTTCCTAAAACTCTATTATTCGCCAGATGGGGGCGCGTATACAATGAAACTCTACCTGCATTTCGGTATTCCTTATAATAAACACGGACTCCCACAGCCTTTGTCGACGAATTTACCTGTCGCGAGAGGCGAGGGAGTGCAAACACGACGGACAGATGAAGTGCACTATAAACAGCCGTCCCTATTTCCCATTCACTTTTATCCGGTCGTGTGATAAGGACAAAAGAATGATTTCTACTGGAATCTCGAAGCGTCGCAGTCACGGCTGGTATAAATATTGGATTATACTTAGGTGCAATTCTGTTTTGTATGTCATAATGGTATCGATTATCGTACGTGATGCCATTACAACAAGCATTGTGAGCGCAGTTCGCTACGAATGATTTCTTTTTTAGATTATAGCTCTCGTCCGGTCGGGGATTGGATTCGTTTCGTGTTAGAGATTTTTACGCCATTTCGAGTTTCGTTAAAGCATTAGTAACTACCGCGACGATTTTGTTGTGCGTATTTGTTCAGGCCACTTGTTCCGCTATGCGTATTTTTTCAACTAATTCGGTATTGTACATGAATAGTTTTGTTTACTAATGTTATAATTGGATAGAACCAAAAAAATGTTATGGTTGGACTGTTTGTTGAGGGTTTTGTTTTTATTATTTATTGTTAAACAATTTCTACCTATTTCAATTATTCAATTATTTTTTACGATTTATTAAACTTATATTAAAATGCTTGTCATCTTAATTAACGGATATTTGTGATGGAAGTGCTGTACAGTCTCGCTGCGGTCTAGAACAAGTCAATGTCTCGAGCGGTATACGCTGCGGTCGCGGTATCAATAATCGTACCACATGCGTAACTGAGACAAAATCACATCCACCTGACCGCTGTGTATGGAAAATGATGAAGCTTTATGTTTTGATTGAGGTGTAATGTTATACCTCAATGGAATATGCCTCCTGAAAATATCCAGCATAATTTATTAAACATTTAAATCCACTGTAGAACATGCACTTCGACTTTATCGTAGTTAATTCAATGGGTTTCAACTCTCCAAGAAAGTTGAAACACATCTGTCATGATATATTACTACTTTTTGACATTCTAATATTGTTACTTGTGTAGTAGACGTTATTTAAAGTATTAGCAGCTAAAAAATTCTTTATTACACATAACCACGTTTATTGACGCCGTAACTTAGAGTAGGCAGAGATTATATATGTATATAAAGAGGATTTCCATTTGGCGCGATCCTGGCCTACCTCTCTCACCGCTTCTACAACCACACATCTATTATGAATCACACAGTAACATATTACAATCATAAGGGTCATAATCAGCTCCGAATAAACGTGACCTAAGATTACTAAGTTGTGTCCATACTCCTGGTCACCCGGTCCGTGTAATACAGTCTTTAATATTATAATAGTAGTATTTCATCGCAATGTATGACTAATTTTATTGAATGCGTCATTCATGATATTAATATTTCCATTAGATTTATAGTAATCGACATCATTCTCGCGTATATTAAACAGTTTTAATGCTTGCTGTTGACACAGTTATATTTTTCCATCATTGAGCTACTGAGTTTGTTTAGTCTGTGTACCGCACGCGTCTAAAATCACGTCTATATATAGAGAACAACGCGATGTTGTCTGTGCGCGGCCACTTCCGTTCGCCATCTTGGATCCCGGGTTTCTTGGTACAGGGCGCTGCTGTCAGAGAGCTGAAACATGAGACTGAAAGTGGGTAGGTTTAGTCATCTTCTGGTTTTAAACTTCCAACTTTTTTGTAAAACAAACAGAGTTTGCTAGTAATTTTATCAACATTTTATTATCTATGCATCCTAATATATTGACTAGGCGTATTTTGTATACTCAAGTTACGTTGAGCCCTTCAACATACTGGTTTTATTAAATACGACTGCCATTTTCATAAGGTTTACTTTGATTGGTGGTTGTTTTTTTTAAATGATCCATTAAAATAAATGAGGACAAAACCTTGCAACTAACAACACATTTTTCGTTTTTTTTTTTAGAAAACAAGCCATTTATTTACAAACACGTTAATCTTACAGAGACGTAGAGCTGAAATAAAAATATGTATGTGTTATTATAAATATGCATATATCTCTTCTCTGTTCACTGAACTGTGCTAAAAACTGATATGAAGTATAAAGATTTTTATAGATTGTATGTGACTTAAATTGGGATCACTGAGACATAAATTACGAAGAGGCAAAGGTAATTTTTTTATTTTAAATGTCAATAAATAACAACATTATGTGTGTCCAAAACTCTCTCTTTAATTAAAACATTATAAAGTTATTAATGGTATTTTTATTGATACTACTTTCATAATTCATTTCAAAATTGTTCATACCCTTAATATAATTTAACGAATCGGCGACGTGCAGTTTCGCAAGAGTTGCTGTATAAAGTAATTTATAATACTGTATGTCTCATACATTAAGAACGCCTTAACTCTCAAATCCCTATATTAATTCAGCCTTGAAGCACATTTGGTTAATTAGTATTTATTGCATACCGACATCCCGACTTCTGTCTTCATGCTTAATCTGTCGACGTATTCTCTATGTTAGGGCCCAGTTCCACGCTATGCTAGCATGTCATTATTTCATCTATAATTTTAAGTTAAATAACTACTAGACGTCGATCGCACATCGGCTCAGTACCTTCTTTTTAGTCGTTGACCATATTAAATTTTGTAAATACCCTGAATGTGGGCTAATTATTGACCGTATAATAATCGAAATGTTCGATTATTATACGGTCAATAGCGTCAATCTTCGGTTAAGCCTAGCATACAGACCTCATTCGACATTTAATTCAAAATCACAAGTAATTTCTCAACAGCCGTCAAATCACCTGCAGCTTCCATAAATTTATATAAAAATACATAAATATTAGTTACTTAATCTTCATCATTTCCATATATTTCATTCAAGAAGCCTATAATCTTATGAATTAATACATCGACATTGAGAGAAACGGACACAGTTGTCGCTTACTACATAATTGAGCAAAACTATAGTAACGTGGGCGCTTTGAACGATCGGCTCTGACGGGTGTTTATACTCGCCCTCGGGGCCCGCTTCGCGTGTACAAACTAGTAGCTGTTAAATTTTATGTCGCCGTCTAGTGACGGTCTTCATTCATGCGCATCCTACATGTTTATGATAGCCTGGTATTTGCGACTTGTTAACTGTTACAATAAGTCTTTAAAGTTGAAACTTAAAGTGTAGTAAGTAATACGCTCGTGTCTTTTCTTCTAAATTGATGTAGGCACAGTTATAATTTTATTTATTTATAATCAAATATGCTGCCAAATTGCAGTGCAGTTTTTGGCGATAGAGTATTTCAGTTCATTATATACTTTTAACGTTCTCGTAATTAGTTTCAAATAATATAATGAGTGTTATACTATATAGCATAATATTTTTAACCTACTTATGTCTAAAACGCAAGTTCATTGTTGTTCGGTGTAATCACCAAACAATAATTAAATAAATACAGTACGATATGCATATTAATAATTAATTAATCAATTTCCCAGAAGACATCTTGATTTTTAGTATTTTTTATGCAACCTTCAATCAGTTCTTAGCCATGCAATATATGCATGTTGTTATATAATTTTGGTCAAAATTATTCAGCACGTAATAAATAGCAGTCGTAATTGGCACAAAATTCCCCTTCCTTCTCCTGTATTTATTTTCTGTTTTAATTTTATATTGTACACTAAAATAATTTTCTGATACTATCTTATTAATTTGACTTTCTTTTCCAAAGGTAAAATTTTATATAATCTTAACAATTGCACTTTTCTTTTAAAAGACAGTGATTGGTGTTATTGTCGATTGATTTGGAAATTTAAATACTCTTAAGGTGATATTAGACCGACGATTCTGTATACTTAATATATTCGCATGTAGCTGTAATAAATTAAAAACAATAATTCTTCTTTTAAGTCAACACAATAGATTTAAATTTCTAAGAAATATTGTAGAATTGTCCCCACAGGATGTGAATTACAAAAGTGATTATGAATTTACATGTAATTACGTCAATCATCCCATAAATATCCTGTATATAATATTATTTTTCGCTGAATTTATATAATATCAAATATTGTTATGGTAAAGGGCATAACAGAAATTATAAGCCGTTACTAATTTCACAGAACCATATCGGGAGTGCGTGGGACCACACAACATAAACTTCCTAATTACGATCCACGGATAGAAGCTGTTTGTTTCTACGTAGGCAGTCGCATTGGCCCGCATAGCTTTTGTATTAATGCTATAGGGAGTCTGGAAATGGCATTGTAATTACGTTGATGCACCAACAAGTGCGCTCAACGATGCTTTTCTATTGTTATAGACCGGATTTCAAATGGATTTTTTTCTACTCTTTAAATACGTTGAAACTCATACTGAAACAGCTGCGATTGGTCTGAACTTTTTTTAATCTTGCGGTTAGCGCCGATGTTGAATAACTGTAAGGAGCTATATAGTTTTTGCCTTTGTTTATAAATTGATACTGACCTCCAAGACTACCTTTAAAATTTCCATAATCATTACTTCGTATGATTCTTCTTTAATTTTAAATTAATACTTTTTGAAATTGTAGGAATTAGCTCAAAATAACCACTAGTATGTTTTTTAATAGTTGATTCTTAGTTCTTAGGAATTGATCAATAGTCATTTCTAGTAATTGAATATTTTTATTATCATTGTGTGCGTGTTCACCTTCGCGAATGCATTAGATATGCAAGTTTGGCTCGTTGGTGTGCAGTCATTTGTTGTCGTTACGCCGGTGTTGTTTCCGTTTGCGTTGCACATTGAATATGGAAATAACAGATGCGGAGGCGACTCGGGTGCCATGTTACGGCTAGGTGTGCTGACGGTAGTTTTTATATAATTAATCATACTTAAATAAAAAGGTGTCCCGCTTATAACTCCACTCTCTGTGTGGGGTTAGCTGAGCGGATGAAAAGTTATTTTTTTCGTAAATGGCTAAATAGCTCTCTTGTTGAGAAAAACAACGTGGACAGACAGATATAATCGTATTTCAAATAATTGTATCTCATTCCAAGACCATATGATATGTGATAATTTGAAAAACAGGTCAACACGAAAAATTTGAAGAAACGTTGAAGCGGACCGATCGCTATTTAATATTTAAAATATTTAAAAGTAGTGTCAACGGTAATTTTCATATCACTTTTGTTTATGGACAACAACTGTCCCTCTAATCCTCCAGCTTTTCTCATTCTTATACTAGTCTATATTGAACGAAACATTAATGTATAAACCCATATGTTTGCCAGATTTATATGAAATATATTAAAATGAGTTAAAAACCGCTCAGGCAGTAAATTCGTTTATTGCTCGCTATTCTGATAAGATTATGATAATCCAAGGTAATCTGCTTTATTAAATGATAAACCTTTTAAGTAACAAGACTTATTAAATGATATAATTTTATAGCCTACAAATTTTTTGCACGGTCCAATTCCGTAAACAACTATTTGAATATAATTTGATTATTTTATTTTATACTTAAAAATATATTTTGAGCTACGGTAAAAATAATAAATAATGAGTTTAATCTGATAAACAAAGTTCTATAATTCAGAACTGACTTATAATTCAGACTTTTCTTAACCTCAACATTTGTAGTAGTTTTATTTCATGTGGTGGGGTATAGTTCGCTCTGCAGATGAAGGTCATACATAAATTAAAAAAAAATATGTATGACAAAAAAAAAAATATGTATGTCTTACATGTGAGTATTAAAATACTCAAATAAAAATCTGTACTTTAGAAAGTACGGTGTTATCAGTGAATCAATAATGTCCTGTCAAATAACGCTGATACGTTATCGCAGCCCGCTGTAAACCTGAAAGGTGGCACAGAGTGAAATATTACACGGTCAACCGCTACGACAACTGCCGACACGAAATGTTTTGTGTGTGACGTGTTATTTACATGTGGCCTCTACGGAATTTTCGATGATAGGGCTGCGAAATTCACACCATATGTTCTAAAAGCACATGTGTGACAAAATGCAACGTTATGTCGGCATGTTAGGAAAAATATAAAACATCAGCATCCGCCTATATTAGTCCAATGTTAGACGTAGACCTTCCCAGCCACCATCCAGTGACTTTCAAAAACTAAACGATAATAAAATAATAAAAAATGAAACATATGAAGAAAAACGAAATAGATGAATTAAGTATGATATCCTTATAGACTTAAAGTAAAATAAGTAACATAATGGGAAAGCCCATGTCTGGTAACCCTAAGATTCCAAGCGCGTGTTATCGTACTAACTCGTCAGCCTTGGGCTTAGGAGGGATAATAACCTCCCTGTTAATATTGATATGTGACGCGCAGCCTGGAATTTGATAACAGTTATCGCCTTTGTGACTATCGATTTTTATTTATGCATTATTATGTTGTCTCACCTTAAACATACATATCTACTGCTTATTACATTTTCTACCTTTACTTTGTTGGATTTACTGACCATTTTATGTTGATACAGTGAGAAGCACTTATAGTCATTAGTGGATATTTTTAATGCTTTTGTAAAGATTATTAAAAAAAAGTCCGAAGTGCAATTTAATTGTTACTAATTTAGTTTTGTTTTGACTTATTTTATTATAATTGATAATATGCTTGTGAAGAGTCACGACGATTGTCGAATGGTGATCTTGAATCCATGCCCGTATGTTTCGTAGTCCGTAGCCCTGGCTATTGGACTATTAGTCCTTTAATACCCTTAAGGTTAGGGTTACATACTATAATGCGGTTTTTCGTAAACGTGAAATATGTATGTACTTTAAAGACTAACATTTAGGAATACATTCTAAAACTGTCTAACCTTAGAACTAGGTTGCAATTTACCCTTTTAATTTGTGTTGGTTTACTTTGCATATTAAAAAAAGAATTGAAAACGTTAATTCCAAAAGTTTGTTTCAAGAAGCCCACTATTGTTACTTACCCGCGCTTTCACACAAAGCGTTTGTTCTCCTCTTTTTAAAGCGCACATCTAAGGAATGGCATTCTATGGGGTCTGTGTTCTCCGACCACAGCGTGGTTCTTTCAAGGCGAGACTGAATAGGCTTGCACGTAATAAGCTGTTTCCCTAGATTAGCGTATTCAACAGCTCGTAAGGTTTTCGTTTAACATCTTGTGTATTTGCAGCAAGATATACGCGTTTTGATGGGAAATAAATCATAGTTTTTGTTGAGAGTGAATTGCAAATTGTGTAATCTGCAGTAAAACAGAGCTGGTTTTGCGTGTGATTTATTTTAAAAGATTTATATATTTTACGAAATACACCGACACAAGCGTGACTATTTAAAATAATATACTCAAATTTGGAATGCGGTTGGGAAATAGAAATCTGTGAACTCTATTCACAGATTTCTATTTCGCCCCAGCCCGCCACGATTTTTTCAGACTGACTGACATTTTTTTACACGTACAAGATATGTGTTGGAACATTAAGTAAATGTGGAAGAACTGTACCTACATTACTAGACACTTTAAATTGATATAGACTAAATTTAATTTAGACGGGCCAAAGTGCGTTATTTTACCATCGAGCTTGTAACGCTACTCAAATAACTATTTAATATAATTATAAAATGCAACGTCGTGGAATGTCGAGCTTAAAAAAATCTATGCCGTGGTCTTACTGTTTAAAGTTTTAGACTAGTACTGTTTTGTATATTTTGATGTACATATGTATTTGATGAGAGTTTATAAACTTTTGTTCATTGCTGGACGTAGCTCTCCTCTATTGATCGCTACAAAGATCTTACCCCTGCCGCCCTCCTCCAGTGCACTACCGCAACCTTAACCAGATCATTGGTCAATCAGACAAACCAGATCAGGTTAATTTTAAAGAAAAGGCATACTTCTTTTTTTTTATTTATTTGTTTATTTTTTATTTTTTAATTTTCATTTTATTACATTATTTTTGTCATTTTTTCTTTGTTATATACTTCCATTGTCTTGAATATGCATAATGTAC
>DWLR01002722.1:0-14813 GCA_018246295.1 Papilio alexanor hazarajatica | reverse complement strand
AGGCCATTTTCTACAGTATACTTAACACTAAACTAATGTATAAAAAGATGATGCAACATTTACAACAAGAAAGAATTAAAAATTTGATTTGGCTTTTGTCTGATTAGGCTAATAAATATCAGAAAAGATGAATAAGGTTATCTTAATTGTAACATAAAACAAAAAGTTTATCAAATTACATATATCTTAATGTGAAATTTTTGTTGTTACAAATCTGGTCTTTACAGCCTCCGAACTGGTGACAAATGGACTCACTAAAAACTGTAAAGTCATTGGCTTAGTAATAAATAACATCTCATGAAATATTTTCTTTTTTCTTTTTTCAATATCTCTCCTATTTTCATTATTATTATTTTTACCCATAAAATAATCTAAATGGTCGTATCGACTAGTTACTAATTATCCCTTGCTACCGGATTTATGTCACGAGGTGTGTTCTGTTCAAGAGTCTCGACCACTATTCTCTATTCTACCGGGTCTTTCTTTATCCTCTGCGAACACGGTGGATAGTGTAGCCTCTTATTTATTCTCTTATTTTAAACTCTTTGTCTTAAAATAACTTTTGATAATCCTGATTTTCAAAGTAACAGCAACGACACGATGACGTTATCAATGTGGGAACTACACGCTCATCACAATCAATTATATCAATTTCAGCAGTGTATCCCCTCAACTTCTACGGTTATGGCGCACCGTAGTAAAACTCGTAACACTTTCTTAAATTATTGTTAAGAACCCTCCGGTATCTTTTACTGTAACTAGTGACATCCATTAACATTTATCATAATCTTTATAATTTCCTGTATCTATACTGACCAAGTCAAAATAGATTAAATTATCTATAATTTAATCTATTTTGACTTGGTCAGTACTTGAAAATAATAATGGGTTTTCCAAAACTTCGAAGTTAATATACTTTAGTGGATTACTTTTTAAAATTAAACCCATAGTGTTGTGTATACTATAAATCGGTCGGATTGATAACAATGGGCTATATACAGAGACACCCTATGCAAGCGGTATGGGTAAATATATGAATATGAAATAATATTTTACATTTTAACACCAAAACTAAAACTTTGGCTTTAATATTCATTATTTTATTTCTATTTTTAAGTCACCACATAATTTATAGTTACGGTACGTCTCATTACAATTTCGTCAAATCCAATCATTGCTTATCTTAAATCTACCAAAATGTAATTTTTCGGTACATCTTCGGAACCCAAGGTTTAATGACATTTAAAATTAAATTGGATCAACTTTTTTAATTGGCTCATAAATACGAAGTTCAGAGTTAAAAAAAAAAACATTATTATACACACTAAAACATACATACTAAAATAAAATTTAAACATATTTATTTAGAAAATAAGGTCGACATTACCTTAATTTCATTTAATTTAACTTAATACTTAACAAGTAGAAAAAATAAGGGAAACAAAGAATCTTAAGAAAATAATGTTGATATATGTACCTAATACAAAACAAATACCTAAAATACACAATTATAGAAAAGTAAGAGAAAACGAAAGAAGGCCTTTGGCCAATAAGATCATTTATCCAACAAATGAAAGAGCAAATTGACGTCATGTTGTATAAGGAATTCATGAGAAAGGCACAATGCTGAGAGGACTCGAGATTACTCCACCAAAAAGGACAAAAGAGCTCTTAAGTTGATGATGATTTAACCTATAACGCACAAGAATATTAATTGTTGTTAACTGTCACCAAACGTGACATTTGACATAGGATTGACCGACTGCCATAACCCAGACAAAACGTACCCTAGGCGCTTAGTCTACAAATTCTGCGAAACAACATTACTATTACACTTAGCACTAACATTAAAATAACATTGTTTTACAAAAAAAAACAGATATCCATTAATAAAAGTCATAGATTTTTCTTGTATATTTTTATTTAAATTTATGCATATACAGTGGCAATTAGAACAAGTTGTATCCATGAGCAAACATCTCACTACGATGTCATCGCTCGCTGCGCTCTCTATGCTATCACTGAAACTATAGGTGGACGTAATCTAACGTCAGTCTATTTTTCTTAATCAAATCCGTTATCAATTATCAATTAAGATAAAACATACCCACGATTGTGATAATAAAGAATTCTTATGATAATGAAATCAAATAAATACCATACATCCATGTGACTCTGTTGTAACAGACACAATGAAGCTTCTAGTGATTGCTTGCGCCCTTATTGCAGGTAAGTAAATAATAAATAAATTGTCATCATCACTCAAAAGATGCTCTCAAAAGGTGCTCTTCACAAGAAGACTCTAACAATCTTAACCTGATCCTTAATACATCTTGCTGGGTCTTTTATCCAAGCAATCTGCAAATGTACGCTGCCTAATGCTATTATGGCCAATAATATTAAAATTAATATTATAAAATTATATTTTAGTACTAAAACTTCCAGCGTTCTCATTGCCCTTTGAGCAATCTTGAGCATATCTATTGTGCCCATGGCCACAGGTTATATTTCAGTTTATTATGTCATTATGAATCACTAACTCTCATCTTGAAACACTGCGGCAATTGGAACCAGATAAAATTCAAAATAAAGTAAAACAACGAATTTGACTGGCATAGTTGGATAAATTCAGACCTATCACTTAAATCTACAATTAAAAAAACATATTAAAAATATAAATCATCATCTCTCTGCCGTTTTCCCACTTGCTTAGGGTCGGTACAGTATGTACTACTCTTCCATTTATCCTGGACTCTATTATAGTTCATACAGTTGCTGGTTTTGGCTATAATTTTATGGCCGGCCGCTTGCCTGACGCCAACCCTCCTCGGGAATAATATTCAAAATATAAATACAGATTTTTTTTTACAAAACGCACTAATCTAGAGCTTATATTAAATATTTACTAAAGTTCATATCTTTGTTTGTAGTGTGCACTGGTACACCATCAAACTTCATACCAGGGGACAACAGTCACTATGTTGAGGGTGTTAGTCGGTACATCTGGATACCCGATGGAAACGACGTCCCCCATCTAGTAGATCTGGAAGAGCCAGTCGACGAAGATGTGTTAAATGGCAGAAATGGTGCTAATAACCAATACTGGCTGTTTACTAGGTAAATAAATTTCTTTGTGTACTTTAAGTACTCGTGTTTAATTTTCTGGTTTAACTGTCCCACGATATTTCTGATTTAAATGAGATGATAAATATAACGTTGGGTAAGTGTATAGTCTTTTTTGATAATTTACCATCATTATGTGTACGTTGTTTCATGCGCAGTTTGTTTGAATAATATTTTTAATAGCAGGCAATCGTCATTAAATCACTAATAATTTGAATTCAGTTAATCCATAGTACCTCATTTGTAATGTGAATGGTCTAAGTAAATGGTGGCATTAAAATCGATCCCTTCATTTGTCTCTGCCCTCATCTCCTGTACTTCCTGAATTATGACAAAATCGTCGAACGCAAATTTTAATATTAATTTTATTTTCTTATTTTCAGACGCAATCCTACTAATGCTCAAATCCTCCACAATGGCAACGCTAACTCAGTCTCTAACTCTAACTACGATCGTAACAAACCCCTAAAGGTTATCGTCCATGGTTGGAACAGCAATGGAAACTCCAAGATCAACCCTCTAATCACTTCAGCTTTCTTGGCCGTACAAGATTGCAACGTAATCGTTGTCGATTGGCGCGACTTGGCGAACAGGAACTACATCACTGCTGCGAATGGTGTACCAGGCGTTGGGCAGTTCCTCGGCAACTTCTTGGTTTGGCTCATAAACACAGCGGGCGGCAACTGGAACAACGTCCACTTAGTCGGCTTCAGTTTGGGCGCTCACGTCGTGGGTAACGCCGGACGCACCGCCGGAGGCAGATCCAGACGTGTAACAGGTCTCAATAATTTATTCATTCTTAGACTTTAATTTGCCTAAATCGGGTAACCTAATGACAGCAAAAGGGGCTGTTATTTCTCAATGCCTAGAAAGGCGAAAATGCTCAAGTGCTACAATTGTTGTAATCGTCACATTATTTTATTTTATTTCTCCCTAAACCCCTTAAAATAAGAATAACATGATGTTATCAGGTCTCGACCCCGCTGGTCCCACGTGGGGCGGTAACTCAAACGCTTTGAACGGCAACGATGGTGTCTACGTTGAATGCATTCACACTGATGGAGGACTCTTGGGTATTTTCGACCCGATCGGTAACACAAACTTCTATCCCAACGGTGGTCGTAACGCCCAACCCGGATGCTGGATCAGCACTTGCTCCCACAGCCGAGCATACGATCTCTACGCTTCAACTGTACGAACTAATCACTTGGTTGGAAGACGATGCAACAACTTAAATGAAGCTGAAAAGGTACAATGTTCCGGTGGCAGTCTTAACATGGGCAATGGAATTTTAAATAAATCTGGGTAAGTTTTTTTTTATTAACTACATAAATATTTCCATTAATTTTTCTCTTATTATTTCCGTAATTATATTTCCGTAATGATACACTTGTAAACCTTACATCTTTTGTTAGTTAAAATCGATGTCAAGTTCATTACTTACTTGGTAATTTTCAAAAACAAAACGCTTCGTTGCGGCCAGCACATTCTTTATTTATTTGTAAAAATTACAACATTATGGTTTACTATTTAAATGCGTGTCTATTTCATATGCCTAATTTATTTTCTTCAAATATGTATGATAATTTTTTTGATACGAGAAGGTGGCAAACGAGCAAGCGGTCACCTATGTGACCGCTACCCATAGATATCTGTAGCAAACATTTGCAATTTGCAGATGCGTTGCCAACCTTTAATAGACAGAGAAGGGGGATAGACAGAAAAATGAACTATACCTTCTCCTATCTATCCCCTTCCCCGTCAAATCCTCCTCCCATTCCCATCCTTTCCTTATTAGAAAAGGGTGGAAAAGGTAAGAGGACTAAAATTAGGCCTCCAGCACCTCACTCATCAGATGAATCACAGAAAAATTCTACTTCACGCATGTCTTCTGTGAGGTCATGGTATTTCATTAGTCAAGCGGGCCATTCGAGTAAGAGATGTTGTTGTTGCGAACTCTACCACTGTTAAATTCTTCAATATGAGTATCTGAGTGACCAAGCTTCACTCTGCTTTGTAAGATCATGGGTTTACTATATTACTTATTACATATTATATAGGTTAATTATAAAAAACCGTATCTAAATACAAAACTTTATCCAAATTTCTGTGTCCAAGGTAGCCTAAACAAGAAGAATTCCCCGCTTTATATGATATTTATATAAAAAGAATTAAGCTTTAATTTAACTTATATGTTTGTTACAGGTCTGGTCTCTACGGTCTGCGTACTAGTGACAAGTGGCCTTACTAACACTAAAGATATTGGCTTAATAAATGGCATCTGATGACAACTTTTGTCTTTCTTATACACAACACGACATTTAAAAAATGCAGAAGTAGCCAAGCTAATAGTTATCAAGAGAGAGAGAGAGAGATCTTTAATTATTTAATATATATAAGTAAACAATAAATAAATCGTTTTTATTTTCAACCACCACTAACATGACAAATCGTCTAGATGACGCTACTATTATTTTAGAACGCGGCGTAGACATTTTTAGGAGTTAGCTAAAGTTTTACAATGAGTTTTCTCTCTGCACTCTTGTACATATGTTAGGAGTTTTCATAGCGACAAGATAGCTGCTTCCATCTGCTGGGACGGTACTAGAGATGTGAGATTAGCGGAAAAGCATCGATTAATGAAAATCGTATGATTCTTTATTAAATTTTAATCGATTTCTCAAAAATCTGTTTTAAAAATAATAAATAATCGATTTCTGCAAAATAATCAATTGTTTCTATTATTTGAAAATCTACATGTTTTTCCTATTAAAATAATAAACCTAAGAGTTTCATATTACAATTTGACAGATTAAAAAATCAAATAAAATGATATGAAAAAAAAATTATCAATTCAAAACTAAAAATCAAAGCAAATGTTCCCTTGAAATTTCAAGGTAAGATACAAATTTACAATTTGACACAAACTTTCAGTGCCATTAAACGTTTCATTATAATAAAAATGAAATGATGAGCATCTCAACAAAATGACAATCTTATTGTCTCAAAAACTAAAAGCAAATTAATAATAAAAAAATTGCTATAAATGTCCAGTACTATTTTACATTTGATTAGTATTAAATTAAAATACTTAAAACGAGGATTAAAAGAACTACACGACTACGTTACGGTCTCAAAAACTAAAATGTAAAACGAATCTTTCGTCTTTTTTTAAGTTTAAACAATCAAAAGACGAAAAATAATTATTGACACTAATTTTCAGTCTTTTACGTAAGAGTAGTATTAAAATAAAATGAAACGATAAGTGAAAAAGCTAAACAACAACGTTAATGTAACAAAATGTTCAAAAATGTTATGTTTGAATAGAATAATTATTATCATATATTTTCAGGTAAGCAGTTTAAAAACAATAATTTTGAAAATCTCTCTCAAAAAATACGAGGTTTTGTTTTTCTTACCATATTTCCCACTTTGGAAAATAATCTTTCGGTTGACGTAGAAATGGCCATCACAGAGAGATGCTTTAGAGCCAATTCGGTTAGTTTAGGAATAGTCCCTTCAGAGCTCTTCCAGACATTGAGAAGATCTACCACCTCATACGTTAAATAAGTTAAATTCAATTCGGTATTTTTTACCATTGACGGATTGGCATTTAGCCAAGGGTTTTCATCCGCCGCATAGATGGCACTGTTTATAAAATTGAAACTTACTTCAAGTTTTTTTCATCCGTCGCAGATAGCGATGAAAATCGATTTCAGCGCGCAATTTACATAATCGATTTTTTAAGAATCGATTAATATTACTATAAAACGATTATAAAAAAAATCGATTATCACTTGAACGCAAAGAAATAGTCAAGCGTCGACTGCCAACTACTTGCTTCTGCGGTGGGACGGAATAGTTGACAGTCTATAGTATCAGTTAGGCTCCTGATAGACAATTGCTTGTTCTTTTTCTGGTGCGGGTCAGTATACCCCTTTATTAATTACTAACTGTATAACTTTCAATTTGTACTCTGCGTACTGAATAAATATTCAGTTTTATAGTAGACTGTGTAAATGATTACGCCACGTCCCAAATTCACCTGTTATAATTTTCGTTTTAAATTGTAATTTATTTAATTTTTATTGTACTCTAGGACAATGTATGTTTAAGTTATCATGTATATGGTAGATAAACATGTTAATTAATATAAACTAACATCAAATTAAAACAGAATATGTCTCTATTCTTTTCTTTTGCATATGTAATTCTAATCTAGGATAGGTTTATTTAGATCTAGATTTGCTGAGAAAAAATAAATTGATAATAAATAAGTTTGATAGCCTCGTATTGGTATCAGTAACACTTCTAATGACACCTCGATTTATAACTAAGATAAGGCAGCCCTCTTCTCTCAATGATGGCGTGACAAGAACGCATCGCGCGGTCATTGCTCTCGTAGTGTAGTCTTTTAACCTTATTAGACTGGTTTTTCAGAACGATGCGACAAGTTGCATTTGATATAGTGATCGCCGTAATTTAGTAATGCAGGGCCATTAATTTCATATCCTACACGAAGACATATGAATTAATAGGGGGACCGGAAAGTAATGTCGTTTCTGCGCATGTCGATAATTGATTGTCATTTGTCAGTTCATTGTGTATTTCAAAGACGTGACAAAGACATTTTAAGATTATTGTGACTTGTTCACTTTTAAATAATTATATTAAGACTTTTTGTTTTGGGGTAAAATGGCAAGCCAAATACCAGAAGAGCATATCCGGCATTGTATGCTTTTTGAGTTTCGCAAGCGTAGTAACGAAACAGTTACAACAAAAAACATTTGCGATGCTAATTCAAATGCACTGGACATTCGTAAATGCCAAAGGTAGTGTTCCAAGTTCAAATCGGGTAATTTTAATCTATCCGACTCGTATCGATCAGGAAGACCATCAACGTTATACAACGAAGTATTAAGGGCGGAAATGGAAGCAAATCCGTGTCAGACGATCGAGGAATTGTCAAGTAGTCTTAACCGACCTTGTTCGACCATCCAAGAACATTTGAAGCAGATTGGAAAAGTAAGCAGAGCAGGTGTTTGGGTCCCGCATAATCTGTCCGAACAGAACAAGGCTAACCGATCAATCACATGCAACTTATTGCTTCAACGACACAACACAGAAGCGTTTTTTGATCGCTTGATCACAGGAGATGAGAAATGGATCCTGTATGATAACCCAAAACACACAATGCAGTAGCTCTCTCTAAATGAAATCCCTCGGAGGACTGCTAAACCAGGTTTACACCCCAAAAAAGCGCTTATGTGTGTTTGGTGGAGTATTAGCGGCATGGTTCATTTTGAATTGTCAAAACTTGAACAAACTGTTAATGCAGACCTCTACAGCGAACAATTGCAGCGAGTCAATCAATCTTTAATCAATTAAAAGTGGCCAGCGATTGTCAACCGAAAAGGCGTCATACTCCAACACGACAATGCAAGACCTCACTGCGGAAGGCGAACCATAGAAAAAAATTAATGAATTGGAGTGGGAGGTGCTGCCTCATCCACCATATTTGCCCGATGTTGCTCCATCAGATTTCCACTTATTCTGACTGCAACACTTTTTAAGTGGCAAACGATTTGCAAATTTGCATGATATCCAAAATACCGTCTCTAGATATTTTGCCGAAAAACCAATTAATTTTTATCGATCAGGGATTGAAAATTTACTCACTAGATGACAAAAGGTTATTGACAATTATAGGGAATACATCATTGAGTAAAAATAAGGACTCGTTAAAATGTATGTGTTTGTATTTAGCGTAAGAAAACGACATTCGTTTCCATTCCCCCTAATATAATGTGCGTTTATTTACGTATGCGTACATATTACGTACGGCAAGCTCAAATAACGATCACAAGCAACAGTACGCTAGCACGATACGCAACGTGCGTACTATAGTAGCCGTTCGGCTAGCTGAGGTTGAGGCCGTAGCGCTACGAGCAATCGGAGAGAGATAAAAAGGATGAAATAGCAAAAAAATATAACATCAATCAGTTATCTAATCAGAACAGAACAAGCTAAAAAGTGTCATAAACCTCAGCCTATGATCGTCCACTACTGGAATTATGCCTCCCCCATTGATCACATCATTTGGGGGGGGGGGGAGAATGTGGCATAATCGCCACGCTGGCGGGCAGGCGAGTCGGCGATCGCAGTATGTTCTACCGTGCTAAGAAAAGAACGCTGCTGCCCATTCTCCGGTGGTCTTTACATCCAGACTCAAGACAAACAGACATGTTCATGCATACAAATGTTTGCCTGTATGGGAATCGGACCCATGACCGGCGGCGTGAAAGGCGAGCATCTTACCACTGCGCCAACCGGTCAGTCATAAAAGTATCATATTGCGAAGAATTTAAACAGCTTAATGTTTAATGTTTATTAAGCTGCGTTAATTGTTGTGTATATTAACATTAGTAACAAATACAGAACAAAATGAGTTTCAAAAAGAGTCAAATGATTGACAACCTACCTTGATATGAAAATAATAATACACAGCATATTATCTACGATCACAAAAACAACATAACTCATGTCCGTAACGCAGAGGCGGTGATTACTGATTTTCATTTGGCGCGGCCCTGGCACATCTCTTTCGCCTCTTATTCACCTGAAATTGAGTTTACGGTCACTTTTTATTGGATAATATTTAATTCAATCGGATGCTAATTATTTTCCAAAATCGTAATTAAGAAAAAATCCATTAATACATAGCATTAAAGGTACCTAACCCAATACCGCAAAATTCTAGGAGGGTATAAAATAAAATAAATAAATAAATAAGTAACGAATTTTTTTATTTATACCGTTTTTAATCCTATATGTTTCATTCCGAATAAATGTATTTTTATACCTAGAATATTTTTAACTAAGCAATGCAATGATAACATCACAAAAAAATAACATACTGAATTTATATGCAGTGAATCCGATAAAATAGGATTAAATAAATTTGCGATAAAGAGGGATTAACCTTTACACTGATTTCTTGTTACCTGATATTGTGATAAAAACTTTACCATTACAAGAAATATAACAGACCACCAATAGCAAGTTTCTTTTTTGCAAAAGAAGCAAGCCCGAACGCATAATATTAAAAAATCACGACATAAAAGTTGCCTCAAAAATTACGAATGAAGTTATAGTAAACGAAAAAATAAGTACCTTATGAAATAATAATAATAATGATCAATAATAATAAAATATTTATTTATTATAAGCGCCAGCAACAATTTATCCCACGAAACAAAGGTTCAATACATCATTATATACAAGGCTATGCATTTTTGAAGACTGAGTGAACGTCAGTGTCCGTGCTAGTTCGCACTGTGTTACAGACACTGGCGCTTCCTCTTACAGCACACATGACTACATTAATTCTAGTAGCATCTTACTTTTAAATGATTTAAAATTAGAAAAGGATTTAAATATGTAAAAGCGTGCGCGTGTGTGTGGACGTGTATGTGTGTGCGTACCTGTGAAGGTGTATGTGTTCAGATGTGAGTTTTGTATGTCACAGTGAAATATATGAAGCGGAAGAACTACTAGAAAGTAATGTTTTTGTTTTTGGGCTTCCAAATTAATAATATTATTTTGCAAAGAGTTTTTCAGTTTCTTCGTAAGTTAATTCCTGGAGATAAGTTTTGACTACACTTTTACATTTGAGATAAGGTAGGGGATATGTTACAAATTTTGTTTCTGGTGTTGTAAAGGTAGCTACTGAGACTCGGGTAGCTTCAGCTCGCAAGAGCAGTTTTGACAGCGTCAGGTGGGCATACAAGATATGTACGACGTTTATGCTCTAGTAACATTGTGTTATAGGTTAATGCTGAGTGTACACGTAAAGTGATGTTAAGCGCACAGAGTTGTCGGACATTGAGTGCAGATATTTCTTTAAATAGCTGGGTAGTTGAATACCGATACGGTTTGTGAAGCACAACCTTAAGGACAGCTCTTTGTGCCCTCTCAAGGTGAAGCAAATAAGTTTTAAAAGTACCACCCCAAGCCGATATGTAGTTTTAACAGTGGATCAGCAGCTACACTTCTTATTTACATTTAAATACCTTATTGCTACTAACTTTATGGATATAACTATATTTTTTAATTAATTACTAATTAAATCTTAAATTATTTAATCGTATGACTTATGTAAGTACAAGCAAATTCTATAGTCCGCCGCCTGCCTCCTATTTTGATAGCATGGTCATAAAAATCAATGATTTAGCACACGGATTCACTATCGGCTATCGACTATGACGTTTTAAACATAGTTTAAGGACCGTTAATTCTCGATCTTTGTCTTTTTTTTTGTTTTTCATGACATGATTTTACAATAACACGATGCAAAACAATTTAAAAAAAAAGAATAGGTAATTTGTATAAAGATAATAGGAAGTAAGGTCTGCGATAAGCAAGGATTTACGCGATAATGAATCCAATAAATTCACAAAATCTTCTAGATTTAGCAGCATTGTGTGTGAATAGCTATGAAGCTCCTAATTCTACTTCTACCTTTGGTAGCACGTAAGTTGATTTAAGTGAATTAGTGTAATATAACTATAAATTTATGTTTTATGTTTGTTTTCCGCGACTTCCTCTCTGGAAATTTTTCACAATTTAATTTCGCGTATTAAAACTTAGAATTATAGGTAGCATACAAAGTTGGCAAGAACTTATTATTACAACGAAATTATATAAAATTACTATGATAACTGATATCAGATTCAAAAAATTTTGTATCCATCCGGAAGTATTTTTTCCAGGATAATATGTATGTACCCTTGATAATTTGTGTACAAAGTTTCATGACGATTAGTTATGTTATTAAGGTTTTAAAGTATAACAGATAAACAAACTATCCTATATTTACATTTATAACATTATTCAAGACACCTCTTATACTATTCGTATTTGCAATTTCAGTATCCAGCGGTGCGCCAAAACCCTTGATCCCGGGAGACAACAGTCACTATGTTGAGGGTGTAAGCCGCTACATATGGATGCCCGACGGTGACGGTATATCACATCTGGTAGACTTAGAAGAACCAGTAGACGAAGAACTTCTGAGCACTAGGAATGGCGCTAACAATCAATACTGGCTTTTCACCAGGTATTTGATGAATACAATGGATTATTAGTTTGTTAGATCAAATACTGTCATATATTTTTATACGAAGCTGAAGCTAAAATCCAAATATTTTCTTTATGGTTAATGAACCGGTTACAATGAACTTAACAAAAGTTGAAAGTTAAAAGTCACATGTAGTGACGTTACCAATTGTGTTTTTCGTCGTTAGACAATGTTTGCGTCACATTTCATAGAATTTCCATGGATACGGCTAATTTCACACCAGAACACGGCATTAATAACAATAATCCTAATTTTTATCCTAACTACTCATTTGCAAAGTACACTTTAATCCTTAGGCAGCAGGAATTCAGTAGTAATATAGTATTTTTTTTATTACATATCACTACAATTTCCGATTTTGTTTTCAGACGTAATCCGACCAATTCGCAAATTATTACTTATGGTAACGCCAACTCCGTGCGTAACTCCAACTACAACGGTAACCTCCCGTTAAAAGTAATCGTTCACGGTTGGAACAGCAATGGTAATTCTCAAGTCAATCCCCTCGTTACTGCCGCTTTCCTGGCAACACAGGATTGTAATGTCATTGTTGTCGATTGGCGTGCTCTCGCTAATTCCAACTACGTCACTGCTTCCAACGGTGTTCGCGGCATTGGAGAGTTCCTTGGGAACTTCCTGACGTGGCTTCTCAACACGGGTGGTGGTAACTGGGACAACGTTCACTTGGTCGGTTTCAGTTTAGGTGCTCATGTCGTTGGCAATGTTAGACGTACCGCTGGAGGCTTGGCCCGACGTGTTACTGGTAAGGAATTTCTTATATCACATCAGTATTCACAAGAATTTATATTCTTTACTAGCCGTTGCCTCTATTTCCAACATCAGTCAGGTTATTCCCCCACGACCTCAGCCAATTATCTTCTACTGCTCGACGTAGGCCTCACCCATTAAACGCATCATTGGGGGGAAAATGTGCCATAATTGCCACGCTTGGCTGGCGGGTTGGCAATCGCAGTTTGTTCCACCGTACTACTCAAAAGGACGCTGCTGCCCGTCTTCCGGTGGTCTTTTACATCCAGACTCAAGACAAGCAGACATGTTCATGTACACAAATATTTGTCTTGTGTGGGAATCGAACCCACGACCTGCGGCGTCAAACGCAAGTTACTTGCCACTGCGCCAATAGGTCAGTCAGTCTATTATTGTACAGAAATAGGAATTTACATACATCACTTGCATATATTTTCTTTGTAAAAATATTCACCTTCTTTTTTAGGTCTAGATCCAGCCGGTCCCAACTTCGGGGGCAACTCCAATGCCTTAAACCGTAATGCTGGTCGTTACGTGGAGGCTATTCACACTGATGGTGGGATTTTCGGTATTTTAGATCCCATAGCACATTGCGATTTCTACCCGAATGGCGGTAGGAATAGACAACCTGGCTGCTCGAATAGCTCATGCTCCCACAGTCGTGCGTACGAACTTTTCGCTTCGACTGTACGCACGAATCACTTGGTCGGAAGGCGCTGCAATAATTTAAATGATGCTCAAAACAACCGTTGCACTGGTGCCAATCTTCACATGGGTAACGGCATCATCAATAAATCAGGGTAAATATACTTTTTAAACTTACCGCAGAACAGTGGTGGATACAGGCGTGTAATTTAGAGGAGGACTTTACTCTCATGAGGGTAGGTTTTAGCGTGAAGACTAAAAGTCATAAAACATTTTGTATAGTTTAATTCGTAACAAAGCAACATAATGCTGGCTGAAAGCTTATCAAATAATTATCAAGCTTACTTTAAATTTGTCTCGGGAGAATTCTGATTTAGGAGGTATACCTTGATCCGCGAATCCTGCAGAGTGGCTGATTTATGAGGAATCTGAATTAATCGATGTAAATTTTGTTCTAGGATTAATGGACTATACGGACTGACTACACTTGCCTCTTTCCCCTTCTAAGCCAAATCAAGCGAAATAAATAAATTATTATAGCAAGCAAATCTTTTACTTTTCCTTTCAATTAAAAAAAAACTTATTATATATTCTTTACAACGATAAGATCGATTTAAGATAGTTTTATGTCATATTATTCAAACGTAACATAGGCTTTTTCATTAATTTTTTAACTTGGAATTTAGAATTTTGCGCAACAAACTAAGCCTTTTATAAATCAAAGTCGAAACTTAAAGGGACGTAAAAAAATTAAGTTTAATTTTCAAAATAGTTAATCCCAATTATAAATGTCCAAATTTGAGCTATAAATGGTCTAGTATATATTTTATCTTTGTTAACGGTAAATTACTAAACTGACTAGAGCGAGTTCAATTAGTCTTTTGCCGTTAGGAAGTAGTTATTTTGAATTCACTACATACGTTGCTTTTCTGTGGACAAATCAGTCCGTACAAACAAACATTATAGCTTAATTAATAACATTTTCCAATCTGATGATGATACTGATGTAACCACAATTATTTGAAATTTATAATAACAAATGAACAAATAGACAGCATATTAAATACACACACATCAAGTTTCGTAAGGATTTCAATAGAGATATATGTAATATGGTATATATATATATATATATATA
>DWLR01002721.1:0-14815 GCA_018246295.1 Papilio alexanor hazarajatica | reverse complement strand
ATATATATATATATATATATATATACATACATATATTTGCTTCAATATTTAAATAAAAACCAATTACACCTCCGAGCTAAAAGGTGTAAAAATTAAACTTCCATGCACGATATTTACAATTCCAAGTTTCTTACACATTCCTACATCTACAAGTACATACTCGGTTAGACACTTTAACTATCACACTTCTTAAGTATCAACGTACATCAGTAAAGTGCTAAATAAATAATCGTCTAATGCGTCCCCTGCTAGCTCGGTGACTCACATTGTTCAAATTAATTTTCTTTTTCCCTCTTAACACAAAGAGCTTACACACATAACATCTTAATAATCGCATTGCGGTTTTTATATTTTTTTTACATTTAGAAAAAAAATCTTAGCATGTAAAAACGCGGTCAAACTCCATAATCTTAAAAACGACTTTGTGACGTATTCCATGTTAGATAATGTTGTTGCTCCGCAGATATTTTTACAGTTATGTTTTAACATGTAGTACATTGCTATTTGCAGATAACATAACGTGCGTGGTATTAATGGTACCACGTGGTATTATCCATTACATACCTAACGCCACATCCACATTTAGTCATAACATTATCTTCAAGAACTTAAAGGAGAAGAACGGAAGTCCCAATGATGCAGTTTATGTTTGATATATTTTTTTTATAGAAGGGGGCAAAAGAGCAACAAGTGGCCCAAAAGAGTGACTCATCTATCAAATATCGTAATCAAACATTTTGATATTTGACATCAACATGTCTTAAATTTTTAAAATTAATTTTATAAATATTTGTTATTTGGTAATGATATTGTATATATGTTGATATTCTACATATATTGATATTCTATATATGTTGATACGGAAACAAAATACATATGTGGTGCATTTGATCAGCAGCAGATCTGCAACTACGCACAGATTGGAATACCCATTGAACCCGAATCTAATGTTACATCTTCTGTGCTACAGAAATAATACAATGTATAACATTTGCACCCTAAACACCTGGCACCAGAACTTCGAGTGCGGGCTGCAGCAGAGCACCAACTTCGAATCAATTCAACTGGAACTTATATGAGCTGAGACAAATTTTGTGTATTTTGTGCAATGTATCAAATTTTAATTATTTTCAAATTAATAATTCACGTATGTTCTGCAAACCTCGAATAAACATTTATGGCTACTAAACCATTTCAAAAATACATGTTTTTCTTTGTTTTCATTGACTTGTCTTTACAAAATTCGATATCTTGATATCTCTATAATAATATCGAAAACGCAATTCGAGGCGACTCCAAAACCTGTATTAACAAAACAAAAAGTCAAACCTTGGCCAGTGAACTTTGTGACATCTGAGAAAAACTCCGACTGCAAGATTCTATCTTCGCGGGCTTAATGATGTCGAATGATAAGGTAAGCTTAGTGTGATTCCGTTTCTGCGGTCCGTTTGCTTAAACATTTAGCGCGTGTCGTGTATGCAGGTAGTCTTGTTCAAACAATGTAGGTGTTGGCTACGAAAGAACGGCCCCGTGCTATATCCGCCGGTCGATCTGTCGAAATCGTGCTTACGCAACGCCAATGGACGAACCGGTAACGACAAAAACGAGAACAACCGCCCGATGAATAAGATTAAAGACGCCACGAATTTATTTGCTCATCGTTTATTCGATAATTAAATCCTCATCGTGTATGACTTGGCTGAATGCGCCAGCACTCGCTTTTAATTTCATAGAATGCAGACGGACCAGCAATATAAAGAATGAATGGTTTAGGATGCGTACTGCAACAAATATGGTTCTGGATTCGAGTTTGCCTTTAGGCTAATATCGCCAATTATCTTAAAGTACAAACATAAGTTTATTTTTAAAAGTTAGAAATAACCTAATAATAAAAAAAATATTGTTTAGCCTTATCTCTAAAAGATAAAATACTAACAATATTAATGACACAAATTTACTAGGATACTGAAAAATGTAGAACTCTCTATTATATTTTTCTAAGCTTAGTATTCATCTAAACACATTTAAAAAAATATATGAAGTACTACCATCCTACTTAAAGTCCTTTCTAAAAGAGGTTAGTCATTTTTATGGTGGCTTATAATGCACTTGAGTTGTGCCGAGGTCATATATCAGTCAGTGTGCGGCAGTTTTTTTCATATACATATATATTTGCAAGTTGCAGATGCGTTGCCTATCTTACCTACCTAATAGACAAAAAAATGGACATTTCCTTATCCTTTCCACCCCTTCCCCGTCAAATCATCTTTCCTTTCCCATTCTTTCCTTATTAGAGAAGGATGTGAAGGGGAGAGGACTACAATTAGGCCTCCGGCACCTCACTCATCAGACAAAACGCAGAAAAGTTCTACTTCACGTTTGTCTTCTGGAAGGTCGTGGTATTTCACCAGTTGGTATTCGTGCAACAAATATTGTTGTTGTGTAGTCTACCACAGTTAAACTAGTCAATCAGTGTTTATGAGCGAAAAAATGATTTATTCTGTAAAAAAAAACTCCGCTATCCTTTAGTGCGTCATCGTAGCAGGTTTTAAAATATACACAGGTTTTTATTAATTAGCTTAAGCATTTGGCAAATCAAAGTCGGACGTATACATGTCAATTTGATGAGTAAACGTTTGTTTGAGTGTGCTTTGGAAGATGCTGTAATTGATTTAAAAAAGTCCGAAATAGAAGGAAAAAAACTGTAAAAGGTATTGCATAAATACAAATATAGACAAGTTGGCACGGTGATGCAATAATAATTCCTTGTTCATTAGCAGTAGAATCGAGATAAACATTCAAGGTTGTCGCCCAAGTCACAAGTCACACGAGTCAAAACACACAATAAGTATTTACAGCGAAAACAAAACTAAGGTCGAACCCGCATTGAACATCACAATAGACCCATATAACTTTGTTATCTTTACACAAGCATATTATTATCTTTAAGGAACATTAAATTAGCATCTTTAATTTTTTTAAGAAAATGTATTAGCAGCTTATTAAATAATTACTATGTATTAAACAAATAACATATTATTCGTTAAATCCATATCTATTATTTTTAACCTTTTGTTAAGTTCATTACTATTGTTACCTTTTATTAATTAAGCTTTTGTTTATTTCTATTTTTGAAAACTTTTTCAATTTGCTTTACGCGTGATGGCATTCAGTGAACATTTGCAGTTTAATTTTTAAATTATTCTAAGAGTAATCAGTTTTATTTGGGTCAATTGCCATGTTAGTTGAAATTAATACATATGTTGTGCAAGTCAATGCACCGCATCTAGTAATCCGCTATGAAGCTGTGTCATCTTTGAAACACTACAGAAAACCACAAATATTGTTCTCTGAAAATCGGATATGTGTTACTTTTTACAATTAAAATTACTTTATAATTAAAACAAACTAACAAGTGAGTTTCCCTTGTTATTATCGAAGTAATCACACGATCTATTAAAAGGATCGTCAAAACTAAAAGTGATGTTGAAAGTTGAAGCAAATTGATGCGCGATTAATTCTTGTTGCATTCATTGGCCGCCATTTCCGCCTACAGCTATGCGCATTCTCACGGCGCTTGCCTGTCCCACAGGGCAACACACATGTTACAGTAAATGTTTACGTCGAATAAACCATTTTTCCAACGAATTATAACAAGAAAACTTTTTTTATTTTCTCATAGTTCAATTGTATGACAACTTCACTCTCTAGTAAATAATTAAATAAGTTTATTTAATTTTTTTTAACGATGTCAAGTACTATTTGCGTTCAATTTATATTTTTACTATAGTTTAAGATAGTAAACATTATACGTATTAATAATCTGTTGAAAGGAGGAAAAAGAATGATAACATGATCATTAAAAAACAATTTAATACCAGACTCTATGCGCTACTTTTTCTTACTACTGGGGCTACATTAAGTCATTTTGCGCCATATGCAGAAACGAACATTATTAGCATTACAGCGAACCCGACCCTTTCATTTACCTATCCTTAATATATATTATATAATCCAAAGTTATTATTTTTCTAAGACATTCAAATTATAGTATTTTGTATTCCTTAATATGAACATCAATTTAAAGGAATACCTAATACACCATAGCCTAATTGATGGAATCTCTTTTCTTAATCGTTAAAAGCCCAAGGCCTTTACCCCATAATTATTATAGACTCTATAACACACACGCCATTACGATGAATTCTCACGCAAGCCCAACAGAGCCACATACTCGCAGCTACCGCGACTACACAGGAAATGAAACGTGTTATGATCGGACGACTCGCAATTACACCACTAAAGTTAACTGTTTGTTGTCATCTAGGAGCACATTAAATCAATAACCACATGATTAATACTGCAATAATAATTCTGGTTCTATTCAAGTTCATGACATCAGTACTTCGGAAATAGGTAGAGCTTTGAGCGACGATGATCCAATACATGTAATGAGTATTAAAATTTTCCGTATAAACATCATCGGGATGTTCTTCTTCGCGTTATCAAATTGTAATTTATGATATTATCGAGCGCCGCCGTAATGGCGTGGCGCAGGGAATGAAATTGTCATGCAGCACGCAATCAGCGACCGGACAGCCTCGGCATTGTTCCATTGGCTAAACAAGAATAATAATCGAGATGTACATCCGCCAGCCTCTCGGCGTCGTCGGCGGACTCACCGACGTTACTTGTACTTTCAACTTACTAGCTGACGTCATCGCCTATTCTTATCACAATAAGCTTTCGATGCGAAGCTCTACGTTATACATATTATATTTAATCTATTAAACTGTTACAATATAATAAAATTGCAGGTTTTTAAATGTAACACGGTACAAGCATGTTACTAAAATATATAGTAAAGAAAGCAGTCTATTACGCAATTTCCTTCCTCGCAAAATCACCTTGTATAACGATCTGCTCCAGCGGTATTTCAAGAATAGAATGTCCGCCATCCTTAAAGAGCATCAACACAAATACTTCTACTCTAGTGTTGCGGATGGGCCTTAATAATTGCAATCAACAGGCTACCCGTTGGTCGTATAATAGATATAGATATGTATATATGAACTATAGAAATATATATATAAAATATATCATTAATAAGGTAGTTCTTACGATACTTTACTTCAACAAGACTTGCTTACTTGACGTAATATTCATAGTTATGTTTCTACATGATCTAAGCTACATCACGTATTCGCATTGAAAATAGTGTACACAGAAACATTAAACATAACCTAGACGAACGTAAGTCTCCATAATAAGTAATAATTGTAGTGTATGACATCATTTCATCGCATCACCGCTGCTCAGCTTTTGTTCGAAGATCCGCCATCTCAAGGCCACCGCCGAATGTTCCCAAAATGCATAAAGGTTTCCGTCGGATGTGTAAAACAGAAACATGGCTTTGCACTTAAGCATCGTTTAACATTCTAGTGTTTGCATGAAAATAAATAAAGGGTTTATAAAGGAATTCCAACAGCCTATAGGAAAATATTTAAATTACCTTGTTTACCGATCTAGCTGGATGCGCATATATATAGCTTTAAGAGGCTTCAGTTAAGGCGGTGCGCATCGAGTGCTATCGGTGATGAGAATTGCTAAGAAAACGCATACAACAGTACCATTTAACATATATTAGTGATAAACAATAAATTTCGCAAGAAATCACGTGATTGTATTGCTATGTTAATATAATATTTACCCTGTAGTCTGTACATTGTATTTCCAGTAACAGACCAATAGATTTTCCAGATTAAAATAAACAATTACGTAGTGCTGCGGCTTAATGATGTCAACGGGACATGGCTTTGAATTGGTCAAACTAGTTTATGTCAAGATAAAGATAAATAACTTCCCAAGGTATGCAATCAGTCAATATATTTATTTTTACATGTTCCAACTCTAAAAATAAATATATCATAGAAACATAATCTTTTAACGTTTTTGAACGAAAACATAACGGACTTAAAATTTGTGTGATTCTTCTCTTAGTAATAAGAAATAGAAAAAAGCTTCAATATCGGTTGCTTCAATGACATAAATGGGACCCCACTTGTGATTTTTTTTATACAAGAACATGGCAAACACGCAAACGGTCACCTAAGTGACCGCTACCCATATACATCTGTAACAAGCATTTACGAGATGCAGATGCGTTGCCTACCTTTAATTGACAGAGGAGGGGATAGACAGAAAAATTGACATTTTCTTCTCCTACCATCCCCTTCCCTGTCAAATCCTCTTTGCCTTCATTTCCCATACTTTCCTTATTAGAAAAGAGTGGGTAGAAGAAGAGGAGTAAAATTAGGCCCCCGGCACCTCACTCATAAAACGAAACGCCTGTCTTCCGTGACGTCATGGTATATAACCGGTCGAGCGAGTCATTCATGAAACAGTTATTGTTGTTGCGGACTCAATCACAGTTAAAATGTCACTGTTAAAATACCCCAACAAAAGTTTTTGAAATCGATTTGAATGACGAAGTTCTACGGTAAGAAACAAAAAAAATACAACCGATTTAAGAACCTCCTCCTTTTTTTCCGGAAGTCGGTTGAAAACGGAAACCACAAAGAAAGGCACAACTTTTCCAACATAAAACAACTTAACTTAGTAGTAAATGATTCCTAGAATGTTATTAGCCCAGAAATTTCATTTGTTTCTTGCTCCGTTCAATTCGGAATTTAGTTTCACAAAAATTTGTATGCGTCCATTGTTACAAAGTTTTAGACGTCGACATTACATTAATATGTGTACAAACTCGAGAAACTGTGGAAAACTATTAGAAAAACGTAAAATACACGAGCACGTTACTTTAGATAAAATACGTACCTCTAACTTTAACGAGCAGAGAAACGTTTTAACCTTGTGTTAATGATGTTACGATGACTCACTATAGCCTCAACAAATAATTACGATTCTATAAATTGTGATACAAAATTATTCTTTGTCTGCCACTTCCCGTAAGCGGCCATTGCCTTATAGATTTTCTTATTGCGAATTACCTATAAGCGTTGACAACAGCTATTCGTGTAAACTGGCTTTTGCCCTCTTTAATTACTAATTTTAATGACAATATTAGTTGATAATATACAGCGGTGGATCCAAACATATTTTTTAAAAGATTTGATATTGAAATTAAAGTAATTTTACGGATTTTATGGTATTTTTACTCCCGACGTTTCGAGCGCCTTATATACATCAAAAAAGTCGAGAATTAAAATATTAATTGAAAGCAATAAAATCTGTAAAATAGTTTCGTAGATGTTGTCAACGCATTGTATAATATTTAAATTTTCTGAATGTTATTAATATTGATTTGTCTTGTCTGGTAGAGAGTGACGATTCATTCGTCCTTTCAACATGGCCGAACCACCTAAGCATACCAAGTCACACTTTTCTCTTATAACATTATATTTAATATATAAATACGTAATTAACTATTACCATTTATAATAGGTCCTTGCATTTGAAATTGGCGTGTCACCGAACTGGCCACTCTGGCTTGATCTCAAATATCTGATGTTGGTTTAGAAATTCCAGATCAATTTATTTCAAATGTAGGCTATTAGTATTAGTAGTATATTATTGCTTTGTGCTATGTATATACATACGTATGTTGTACATCGAATGTGGGTTTACAGTGCGTTATTGTTCCAAGTGTTGAAAGTATTTGTATAAGTGGTTCAACAGCGCACAGTTCGATTACGTACTCGGGCACGCATGAGTGGGTGAAGGACCTCGACCGCTATTTTGTGTGTCTGTCGCCTGTCACTAACCTACGTATTGAGCTAAAGAAGTTTTTATTAGTAAGAAACATAAGAAGGCGCCTTTGACCATTTAACATACAGTAATAAGATTCACCTTCTCGTTGCCGGCCTTTAAAGAAGGAGTACAGTCCACAGTTTTTCAATATAAACTGTATTTAAAATAATATACTCGTATAATACTCAAATTCTGAGAATACGATAAATATCACGCCGTGTCTGCCTAACAAGTGCTGGAATAGTCTAATTTTGGTTTAACAAAAATATGGGAGAAAACAGTTTTTACGAAATTAAAGGAGTTATATCAAAGAATTCGCCGCTTATATGTCATTACAATTATTGTGTACAATTCATGTTTGGACAACCAATGATTATACATATAATAATGTTCGCAAATTACTACGTACGCCAAAACTTTCTTTGCATTCATACGTTGGTATTGTGTCAAAATAATGTCTTCGCAATCAAACAGAAATACACGCTAAATTCAGTATTTAGTATGATTGGTATACCTTATATCAAAACAACCGTTTGAATATTATATTTCATTTGTTTAAGTATTATATTATATTTAAAATAAAATAATAGCTCACTGCGCCACTTTAAATATTATTAACGTCTACAAAATAACTAACTGTGATAAATAAGTTCGGTATAAAAACTCTAATGAGACAATGAAATTATGAACCGTAGCTTATACATTTATAATGAGTCACCGATGTTGTTACGGGTATTTTCTGAGTTTGTTAATTGTCATGATTTGTCTACGTTTTTAATTGTTTTAATTATAAATTGACTTATTTGTACACTTACATTTGATTTTATAAACAAATATGAAAACTTAATTATAACATTAGTTAGTAAGAGAAGTCAAAACAATATGACTTCAGTCCGTAAGAAGGAAAAATATTTTTATAACCAATCTATCAATTTTTCTATCAATGCCATGAAACCAACTGAAAAAAATTTAAAAATTATGTTAATTACGGACATTGTAATTTATTTTAATATCGTTTAATTATATCTGTAGTTATTCTAGAAGATCATGTGTGGTGTACCACATTTATAATACTGCAAAATCCATTTATATTTTCACGGTGTGCAATAAATTTGTGGTTTATCGCCTCCTAAACGAAGCAAGTAATGACAGGACCAGTTTCTATCAGGCATGGATGACGAGGGTTCAACGCTCGCTTGTTTGAGCAGATGCCACGCCGCAGTGTCCAACACGAGTGTATATATAAATATACACAAGGTACAAATGCATACATATACTCACCGAAAACGCCTGACCGTGTCACGCGCCCTGTCTGTGTCCACAGCCTTACTTACACGCTAAAAGCAATCGAACTCATGTACACGTACTAACCAAAATAATAAATTTATTTGGTTATAATTGTACAACACTCAACTTGTGCGCTGGGGCTAATCTAGCAAATCAAAAATTATGATTATTTTATCAGTTTTTGTAATATTTTAACAAAAATAATAGGTTAACGCGGTAAACAGATAGCAACTGTTGTTTACTTTTTAACTTATTTTTAACTGCCCTGCTTCTGCATAGTAAACCAAATTTTAAAATACGATTAAACCTCCAGATAATGTGTCCGAAGTCCAAGCTTTTCAGCATGCTTGATAAATACCTAGAAGTAATAAATTTACATGACGTAAATTTCCGTCTGCTTAAGAAGTATTAATAGCATAATAATTAGCTTTTTTACCTCGTATTCCAAGTTGGACGATCGCGTGCCTTTGCGAACAAGTTATTTGATGAATCGATAAACAAAGTTTCGATTTAAATTTTCATGAACGCTTATATTAATTAAAATAATTTCTATACAATTCCGTATTGTAATCCGCTCCGAGACTTTACACGTGTTGTTGTTCAATGTGTACTACTCGTATGTAGTGTCTTCGTCTTTAAAAAAATAAGACACGGTGCCGTTTATTTGAAGTCTTTAACAGATAAAAATCGAACAAATAATATAATTGCATTTGCCACCAATATAGGCAAGGCATATTCGTAGTTGAAATAACAATCGTCATAAAACAATCAAAATGATTCACTCCTTAGCTGTATATTTATAACAATTAGTTTTTTAACGTCTATGTATTTACTCGATTAGATTACTCAATGCTAATATAAAACACCCAGTAACCGAGAAAAACTAAGTTTTTATGCTCAGTGGTGATGCGGCGACTTGATGTTAACTAAGATAAAAAAAAAATATTGTTGCCTTGGACCACCAACGTCATGACTAATAAACTATTATATTGTTGCGAGCGGAGGCTTCGGTATTAAGTAATCATTATGAAGCTTCTTTTAGTTTTTTTTTCTAATATAGAAATATAATTTGATGATAAAATATTAGATACATAATCTGAAGAAATGTTTAAAAGTTAAAAATTTCCAAGAACCCTCCACTCGCAAATGATATAGACTAATATAATGATATAGACTGACAACCAACTCAAAATATCGAACTCAATTATAAAAAAAATTATTCAAATATGTTTTTTGTACAATTGGTTGAGAAAAATTTCAATTGCGGAATCTGTTTTCGCACAATTCCCATCTTTGACAATTCTCTTGGGGAATGCTCGGTCATCAGCAGTAGTTCTAAGCCTATACGAGTGAGCGTGTTTCAAGTTACTGGTATTAGGTCCTTACATTTGAAATTGGCGTTTTATACGGGAGGAATATAAAGTCATTTTTTTTGTAAAATATATTTAATTAATCAAAGTATGCACCGTTGTTATCTATGCACTTTTACCATCTCATAGGTAGATCGTTGATCCCTTTACTAAAAAAAAACATGGGGACGAGAATCAATAAACTCTTTGAAGGCGGTTTGGACTGCCGCATCGGATTCGATTTAAAATCCCTTCATTATTGTATCGGTTGAGCAAAGTAAGACAGCAGTCGACCACGCGTTGCGTTTGCAAGTTCGATTCACTCGATTAGACGTACCCGACGTTCAAATTTTTTTACTTTCCCGATTTGCTTCAAGTGGATTAATACAGTTTTATCACTTGCCCCGAAGCCTGCTGCTATCTCTGAAGTGCTTTGTGATGGATCCGCTTCCACAACAACCTTTAATTCTTCATTTTCCACTTTGGTTTCCGGCCGTCCACGGGGTTCTTCGTTCTTCGAAATTTCCAGAACGAAAACGTTGAAACCAAAAACTTACCGTGATTTCTTTTGCGACACCAGCGCCGTACACATCATTAATCCTTCGAGCTGTTTCTGCAGCACTGGTGCCACGGTAGAACTCGTACTCGTAAATATACCGATATTTCGTGTTTTTCAATGCTAATTTCATATGTAAGGACCTAATACAATACATATTCTTGTCTTAAAAGCTAGATTGTAATTCGGCTCCACTTGTGTCGGCGACGTTGATGGACGGCGGTAATCAGTTAACATCGGGTGACATGATGCTTGGTTTACCTCTTATCATAAAAAGTAAGAAATCAAATTAGTTAACATTGTATTAATAGGCATAGAATAGGAGCATTATAAAATTTTTATCATTTACTGCACGAAAAATTTAAGACGCCTAGATTTTATAACACTACTTTCTAGTTTAAATGTTCTAATTGTTTTGACATTGGTTTCTTAATGTTTAACATTTACTATATACTGAACCGAAAAAAAAAAATTGTTAAAATACAGCACCTTTCTTTTCGTAGGAACAGCATATTTAAAAGGCATACCTATATTTGAAGATCTGACGCGTACACTGATGCCAGCAAATTATTTCAATCGCTTACTCTTCGTGTAACAAACAACGAAGCTTAGCTGTGCGCTTTATTAAAATTCCATGGATATCTTAAGAAGAATAGAAAGAAAAATTCCCAGTCAGTTGTTTTGAAATTTACTACGTCCACTGGGCGATGAAAAGCTGGTTTCCATTATTTTGTTGTGGACGGTCCGTGCATCCGCACGTAGCCCTTTGCTTCCAATTTTTTATGCAACAGAGAACTGAAATAATGTATACACCTACATCACTTTTTTTTGGAATCGAACAGACCAATTTAGTTAACATTACCATCTTTTTTAATTTATTCAAAGTTTACAAAATTGGTTACAGTTTAAACAAGTAACATAGCATCGATAAACCACTAAGGTTTGTTCTTAATTCTATTTTATCACTGCATCTCTACTTAAGGTCACATGAATTAGTTAAGAGAACTGGCTTTGGCTACGTTTTGATTAAAATTTAGAACCAAAGTGATTGATTATGATCCTGGAAATTATTTTACCTTTTGATAAGAGCATAATGACAAGGAAAATTGAGTTATGATTTTATAATCAATTGTTTCATAGAAAACACTCTCCATCATTGTGTTACGTTAATCGATGGATATGTCAATACCATTACGACTTACATATTCCCTTCAGTAATACATTTTATATATCTAATTACTGGAGGTAATATAGTCAACGATTATTTTGCATCTTGCAATCATAATGCTACACATTAAATCTCATAATATTCGAGCTATTTTTTATTTTTTTTTACAGATTTATTTTTTATAATCATTATTTCATAAATTTGAAAAACTTCAATAAGCCAACCCTGTTATTTGCTGCAATTTATACAATTCAAGGGCTAGCAAAAATGAAGAAAGAAAATTAACAAAAGTAAATTATCTGGCCGCATTGAATACCTAGCTGAGAGTAATGTGTATACGCATACAAGGCTGGTACTTTTTTTACCTCGGTCCTGTATGCTTCGCAAATAAACATACAAAATGCATAAGTATTGCACTTAATACATATTATGTAAATAAATTGATAAGATTTTTAATCATTGTCTGCTAATTTTTTTTACTTATAAAAAATTTTAAACAATAAAATCCATCGCTTTTTTATAAAAAGCGAGAGTTATTTTAAAGTTTTGAAATAAAAAAGTACATATACGAGACACACGGTATTTATTTATGTGTACAATATTGAGAGCACGAAAATCATTCCCGTTGATGTCTTTTATATGGAAATAAAGCTCATGTCATTGGATGAAATAGGTCATCCATAAATAATTTACATTTGTATCGTATACTATCAAAAACGACATTTCATTTATTACTTAAACGCCAGATTGCTGTTTTTTCATTTAATAACTACTTTACTTGCTTCGTTCAGAATTTCAAAAACGATTACATTGAATTATATGTAATAACATAAAGTTTAAGGACATTAGTCTTTTATCTTACGAAATGTGCACCTTACAATAACGATAGTAGTATAAATTATGTAACATCACAAGTAACACAGTAAGAGGTCAGAGTGCTCAGTGACCGTGGAAGGCACCGGCCGCCGGGGGGAGGACGAACCCTAGCAAATGACGCCGCGACACCAACATCGCACCTAATGTATGCAAGAGCGAGACGGGAATCTATAAAAACATGTACAGCATGGAACAAAAAATAAACCAGAAATGTAATTAGCTTCTGTGCGCTTATCGCCATTAGATACAAATTTGCTACGAGGATCAAATTCCACAAAAAACATATTGATGCGCATCCGCCGTAATTAAACACATAAAATTTAATTACATTTATTTGTATTGTTACGCTTTGGTCTTAATTTTAAATTTTAAAATAACTTCTCATACCTTTTGACAGAACTACAATGGGAAGAAATAACAATTTATATTCGCTTTCAACTAAAAGTATTATTTAAATTCCAAATAGTACAAAAATTAAGCCTATTGTCATGTCATTTTGGTTGAAATAAAAATTGGGAAAACAATTAACTGTTCAGTAAGGCAATACAAAATGAGTTTATGTTACTATTTCTGAGTAAGTTCAAGAAAAATTAACTAATAAATGTATAATTAACGTTGGATTAATAATTGTAATCTAAGTATAGAATCATTTAAAATTTAAACGTTATGTAGCACTTGCAACATAACGTTTAAATTTTAATTGATTAAGTTTCGTTTAAGTTTGTAAGTTAATAACAGTGTTAAACTTTATATAATACTGGTTTCGAAGGCTATATTTGAGTGATTATGTGCGAGCACATCTACCGCTCATAGTCAGCCAGGATACGGCTGCTTCCGTCTCAAGCTCGCGAGGCAACTAACCTAACGGTCATTCTCGCAACAACGGTCATTTTATAGAGAAAAATAAAATCTCAAAAGGACATCAGTAGCCTCCCGATGTAAAGGTTCTGTTTAGAGGATAATGTAGGTAAGTATAATGATAAAAAGAAAAAGATATTTTGACAAAAAGTATATACAACAGCAGAGAAAATCATAATAAACTGTAACATAAACAAGGTTCTTTTAAATATTGTTCAATGCACAAAAACTCGTTTATCGCCCTCCTGTTCGAACCCTAAATGTCTTTTTATAAATAACTCTGAGTACTTTATGAACGGAACGGGTAATGTAAACATAATACGTATGAAAGTTATAACTACTTCATCAAATTTTATGTTTAACCTATGATTTTGATTAAAAAAATTAATTGTCTAGAACATATTGCCAACAATACGCCACTTTAAAAATTACAAATTGGACCAGAAACTGAAGAAAATAATAAAACCCTTACCGTCATCAAATACTCTCTCACAATTTTGAAAAGAACAAGTGATAAAAAAAACAGAATAATTAAACTTTTGCATAGAATGCGTAATATATTCATACATACATACATATATTCTATATATACAATTGCACATGCTAAGTTTAAAAATAAAATAAACATAAAAGCTATTCGCCCTGTAACACTAGCAATTCGCACACAAGCAATTTTCACACTATTATGTTTGCCCATAAAATGAAAAAGAAATCAGAGAGGGCTATGATCTCGGTGGATCCTTTATGGCGAAGCGAAGAGATCCTTTATGAAAAGCGTTTATAGCGCAGTTAACATAGCAAAGTAATATTTAAGTTTCTATATTTGTGCTTTAACATCTATAGTTAAATAATTATTATAATCTCAAGTTTTAAGAGCATATTTATTTAAATTATTCCAAGATTAGCTACGAATAAATAAAATAGATGATTGAGTCCAATATATATATATAT
>DWLR01002720.1:0-14818 GCA_018246295.1 Papilio alexanor hazarajatica | reverse complement strand
TAGAATAAGGGAGGCAAACGAGCAGCGGGTCGCCTAACATTAAGTGAACCGACGCCCATGGACATCCGCAACACCATTCCTTTTAATAATGGTTTGTTCTAAATCCATTTTATACAGACGCTTGTAGATGAGCATTGGGAAACAAATATATCCGCCGTCTCACTCTTTGCGGAGTGGGAAAACATTTTTGATGTTCTTTACCCACTTTTAGCTTGAGTCGAATTTTTGTATAAAAAGAGGCTAATTATTTGAATAAACGCATCTTATACATCCGAAGTTCTGATCTTGTTACTACTCGGCTACATCTCCTAAACACTAATGAATATGGCCAAGTACTATTTCAAAATAACATGTTTTGTTCTATTATTCACAGAAAAAGAGTTAGAACGAATGGAGAAAATCCTAAAGAGAGATTCAATAGCTGCCGCTTATATTGCCGCTGGGAGGTTAGATAAGATCTTCCACGATGACACCCCACCCGCTGCGGCAAAGTTAAACTCCTCGCCGACAGTAACGGAGCGACAGAGTGATGTTAAAACCAACGATAGCGAACCGATCCGGCAACGGAAGCAAATGTTTCTATCGCAGTTGAGCCTAATGCGAGTTACGCCTAAATATAAAAATAGTAAGTAGCTTTTAGTTTTTTACCAATATTCGTCCAATTACGTCCAAACGCCTATCTTCTATCTTAAACTGTACCTCCCGTTCAAAGGAAACTATTTCCTTTTTCTGTGGGTCCAGCAAAGAATTGAAACGACGATTATATTAATATCAAAAATTCGAGAAAATAAACAGACCAATCCTTAACTATTGCATTTGTTAATACAGTGATTTATATGCTAACCTATATCCATAAACAATTATAATGAAAATTAATATTATACATTAATTTAATATTTTATATATAAAAAATATTCTATTTAATATATAAAAAAGTAATCAGTTTTAATCATTTTTTTATTTATTTATAGGTTACGAAAAAGTATGGCGTGAAATAGTGAAAGAGAGAAAACGGCGTTACGGCACATTAGAAACAGACCAAAATTTAAAAGAACCGAGATTACAAACAGATTTAGATCCAGACGGCCAGTTGCAAATGTTGACAGAAATCAAGAAACACGTCAACGAAAATAATAATCTAATAAAGAAAAGATTAGATTCATCTTGTGACGATGGAGACAGCATAAGTATGTTAGCCGAGAAGAACTTTTCAGAGTTGAATCGTCTCTCAAAGATGGCAGACAGAAGTGTAAAACATTTCAGTGGCCAAGATACAAGGAAAAGAGATTTAAACCCTGGATTTGATAGCGAAAAAATCCAAAAATCTACCATACAAGTCGAACAACCATTTCACAATTATCCAAATTTAAATATACCAAACATTTCGAATATAATAGCACTTAAAAGCACTCAGAATCCTACAAATGTGACATCTTCACAAGCAACGTCAATGGACGAGCCACATAACTCAGCGGCGGGAGTAAGAGAGATGTTCAACGAAAACACGGACAGGGTCCAAGACTTTGGTTGTCAGGTAGATGAAACTAAATCTTGGCCGGGAATGGAAGCCATTATAAGCAATTACAGAGAATTTGAAATTGGTATGTATAAAAAAAATAGTTTACTTACATATAAATTTATGAGTACTTTTGAACTCTATCTTCTTCTTGTGTCGCATTTATTAAGTCTTGATATTGAAATATAAAGGTAATAAATAGCACAGAATTATAGGATATAAAATGTTAACTACTTTCTTAATTAGTAAAAAAAGACCGAAACGATGACGCAAAAAATTCTTGTTCAAAAACCAATTCAATATGGTGTTGCCATGCACCATAATTAATAATTTACCTATTGTGGACGCCCAAACATCGATTATATGATGTTGCCTGATTTGTACTGCATCTATTATTTTAAACGCAAAGTCCTTTTATTTCAGGTCGTAAAAAAGAAATAGATTTTTTGTACAAACGGAACACCGCGCTGCGCGTTGAGGCGGCACATATAACTCGGTCGGCGTCACGTGACGCGGAACGCGCGCGTTCTCTGTTGGCGGAAAGACACAACCTTGCTTCAGAAGAAGCGCGCGTTTCTCATACTTTGCACAGATTATACTCAATTATTGAACTTGTCAAAAAATAACTTTATTGTTAAAAATAATTGTTATACAAATTTATTAAATTGTTTTGCAAAATTTTTCAATATGTATTTACGAATATTCTTACACAATAATAAAGTAAACATTTTTTTATTGTTATTTAGAATATTTTGTACACATAAATACAAGTGTTATGCACATATAGTGCGCGTTAAATTTTCTAGAATTATTCACCATTTTTTTTATTATTCATAACCGCCAATTTCTTATTCACTTGATGTACTACAACATGTAATGTATAAGTAATGTACAAATTAGTGTCCAGTACACAGTGTCCTGTATACCATTATTTTTTAAACTTAATACTGTTACTGACTAATATTTAATAAAGTTAATTTAATAATTCGCTATTGATGATAAGAATTAACATTTCAAAAATGTTTTAATGCTAACATAGTCAATTCAGTCTAGGTTTTTAACTATTATTCTAGTCCACAATATCGGTCTAGTCACATGGAACTATTATTAGAAGATAAGTATGACCATTGGTACCTATAGGAAAACATATAGTATTTTCTGCTGTATGTAAACATAATAAAAATGTTTGATATGTACAATAATAAGTTATGTACATAAATATGGATATAATTTTCATTAGAATTTATTTTTTTTAATAAGGTGACATGTAACTATTTTACATTATATTTTATTATCTGCTTAGGAAAGCAGATAATAAAATATACTGTACCTTAAAGGATTAAGGAACAGAATGTAATGTACTTATATTATTTTTTTATATTTTGCAAAGAATATGAATTGCTTACATTTTTCTGGCTTTTAATTTGTACACGTGTAAAAATGTACGACCATATAGAGGCAATAAACTGATTTAAATCATCAAAAAGTTTTTATTTTATTTTATAGCCTTATTTTACTTCAAAATAATTATCAATATTTTAAAAACTAAAAAAAAACGCAAAGCTCTCGTTACGTATATTGTTATATTCATTTGAATTGTGATGGCGTTGTCATCTTATCAATAAATGATGATGAAGGTCAGAACTTATGATAAGAAGTCAGAAGTTATGAAAAATGTATTGTTATCGGTTCTTGAAAACTGTGCAACGTTTCAATTTAATCTGACTGTGACCGAGATATTTGAAGCTCGTTCTTTTTATCATCCGCTTTTTAAAGACTGGCAATACATGTTGCTGGGTATGTCTATGGACAGAAAACAAGACTTTGTACCTTTGAATATTTCCATAAATCAAGTTAAATAATTTGTATGGTACCAACTTACCCTTTCCATTAATCTTTCGTTCCTATTTAATAATAGCTCACGACTATTAGGTTAAATGGAACAGTTTAGGAGAGCAATTGCTACCATAATTCCAAGAGGGATTATGTTTGATTATGATTTTTTATTTATACACAACTGAAACACTAAAATACACGGATATCACCTAAGATAAACAAATTTCTAACAGATTATTTTAATAAAAGTTAAAAAAAACCTTATACATATAATGATATAATTTTGCTATGACACGTGATCAAATAAAAATAATAAAACGAAAGTATTGGTATTAAAAGACTCTTAACAAATAAATATTATTTTACTATAAAGAAATACAGTCCGTAATATTTCGTAAAAATTATTCCATTAAGGATCTTCCAAAAAACGTTCTACAAGAAAATCCCCGTTTTTGATAACACTGCCATCTATCGACATTCTTTCCCGCTGCTGTCAAATAGGACATGCTAAATTAACATTTAATAGCTTTTATCCCAACAGCATAGAGCAGTCCCAACTATGATAAGCAAAATGCCGAGGACCGAACCTGGAAATAACAGAATATTTCATTTGACCTTGATCATACGTCATAGAATTCTTGATGTGTTTACGTCGGACGATTGCTGATTGCATTGTCAGACTCACGATACAAACATCATTAAAAATCTAGGAGAAAAAAGAAAGAAGTGAGAATAGAATGAACCATTACCACGATCCAGAGGTTCCTCAGCTCCCACCGCAGAGCCAGTTATAGCGGTGAACGCGAAAGCTAAGCTGTTAGACGCCGGCACGGCCAGAGACAGGGGAGCGCGCTGTACTGCCATCAGATATACCAAGGAACCGCACTGGTTCACCAGAAACGGCACCACATACTAAAATTAAGAACGCATCTCTAATTGACGACACAGAGCAGACTAATCACTAACGCCACTGTATTACACTGCAAGTGATTAGTCAATACTAATCATTTGCAGTCTGCGTGGCTTTCAAACATGTGAAAATAAAGTTAATTTGATAAAAATGTATGTCCAACCTGGTTTCACACCGCGAATGGCGTTCATACTGCTGTCAAAGAAATTAATTTGTTGTATGAAGATGAATGAAGATACATACAAACCACGTCTAATTGATTCTGGATGTATGATGACGCTTCCCCTTATTGCGTGATACTTAAATATACGTGTGTAATATTAAATTTCATATAAATATATGTGAAATGAACCAACTGATAGTTTCATTTCAGAATTTAACGTCAGCTAAACATTTCTAAATTAGAAGTAAGATTATAAATAGTAGTAGGATTATAAACTAATAAATTTCACAAGCCAACACTGATGATGTTAGGGATATCTATTTAAATTGCAGTTGATACTGGAATTCGCCAACGCAGGTTCGCCGATATTTTATTACTTTGTCCGCACAATGAATGGCTTCAAATCTTTTAATAAATTACTCATACCCGCCAATTACCCAGGAGGAACACAATCTCAGCATAAGCTTGACCCAGTCTTGTGTCCGCTCGCACTGATCGCAGACCCTTCGTACCCTGACGGATGAACGGATTCGTACATCCCCATAATATACCTGTCACCACCAACAAACCTGCAATAGAAACTGGATATGAAATTGATTTTGACGTTTAATGACCTCCCATGAAAAAGTCATGGAAGGTCATGTAAAACTTCTATGGACGCGCATTGAAAAGCCAGTAAAATCGACCGTTTGCCGTGACGACAAACGACATGACGCTCTCTTGTGCCGTTACCCCATCGTTCTCGGTGTCTTTTGTATTTGCGTGCACATGTACTATGTTTTGCTATATTCTCAAGCTACTATTTTATATTTATAAATATAACATAGGGCTTAAAAGATCATTCAGAACTACAGTACAACTAACAGTTATTTGTAACTGTGAAAATTTACGGTCAACACTTAATTAATGGCCAATTTTAAAGGTCATATTTAATGATTAATCTATTGTGTATAATCACTACAATTAACAATTGATTTATTTTTAATCATGTAACGCATTCTACTAAGAGACTAATTCTAATTTAATTAAATTAGAATTATTTTCGACTAGATTAGCCTTTGCCGCAAAAGAAAAAAAAATACATTAGTTGTCAATGATATTATCCTACTTTGTGAATTGAAATCAGTTTTTATTTGTGATTTCTGACTGAGCAACTGAAGATAATCTAACGGAGGATGCACAGTAATATGACTGAGGAGACGAGGTTTGCGGGAGGGGACATCGTATTCTACGCGAATCACATGTTGTCGTGAACGTGTTGTATGAGCTTTTAACATCTGAACTAAAATTATACAGAGAAAATATTATAGCTTTATTCGATCAGATTAACACAAAAGCTCTTTTATAACATAAGCTATTTTTTATTTATATACCCGAGCGAAGCTAGTTCGGGTTGTTAGTAACTAATAAAAAACTTCCGATGTAAATTCCGGTTTAAAAAGGTAACATTTAAAAAAATGTTAATTGTTCCTGAATAAATTTATAACTAAATATTGCTTTTAAATTGTTTAAACTTTCGTGAGACATTATCATAAACCAATTAACAACGGCTTACGTCTGATCGTCCGGTGACGGCACCGACTAGTTTCGGACCCGTCGGGGGTCCATCCTCAGGGTGAGTGTTTATTTTGTGTTTAGTGTGAGTAAGCCGTTGTTAATTAATTAGGTAACTAAATATTGCTGCATAAAATCAGGTTTCTCGTTAAAGTGTTACTATTTGTCATTAATATTACGTGAAAACATAAGAATATACGTAAAAAATAAAAAGCTTTCTGTTCTTTGAAAAATTATATTTTAAATATATAATATACATTGTTACAAAAATTTATATTATGTACACATAGCACCAATAGAAATATTTTTTTTTAAATCACACAATACATTTATTATTTAAGAAAAAGAAAAGACTTTATTCAGTATATTAAAATATAAAAAATAATATACAACTTTTAAAACTCTATTGTTTTAAGTCCTATAGTATATTGCATTTCCACAATTATTCTATTTTATACTACTATTAGTAATCGTCATTTTCTTTACTTATGTTAATATTTCTTTATTTGTCTGAAAGACACTTAAACTAAATATGTACAATATGAGAAAATAAAAAAAAATACTACACAAACATATAAAAATAAACTGTGTACTGAATATTATTAAATATTTAATTCCATAACTGATTTTTTAAAACACACTTAAAGGATATGTATAAGTCAAAAATAAAAAGAATTTAACATTAAAAATTACATCCATCCATCATAGTAAAGTAGCATAATGAAGTATTAAAATAATTTCAATTTATAAAATAAAGCTAAAATCACACCTATGGTTATTAAGATACAACAAATTTATATTTAACTTTTGAAAATACATTCAAATAAAAAACATTAAAAATCATTTAAAAAAAGGAAATTACAATGAAAAATAGTAATTATATCTCAAAACATTAATTTCATTAAAAAGTAATCTTCAAACAAATTAAGTCAAATTTAAAACATTTAAAAATAAATTTAAAAACAATTAACTACTACTTGCTGCAATTGTGATATACTCAGTGAGTTGTCATTTTAAAAATAATAATTCTAAGCCTTGAATACATTAAGTAAAATTTAAATTCTTTGGTCTTTTTTGTGCTTTAATGTCGTAAATGTAATAAAAAAAATAAGCGTACATTATAAACCAGTCACAAAAAACATATTTATCAACTGAGCAACAGATAGAAAATTCTTGTAAAAAAAATATATTATGTCAAAAGTTAAACAATAAAAAATCAGTTACTGTTGATATCTGTTATTATAAAAACCAATTTTGCTCCATTTATTTAAGAGCTAAGAGGCAATATTTTAAAATACTAATTCTTAAAAAAAAAAGAATATTGAATATGTATGTCTATAAATTTAAAAAGAAATTAGAATACACAAATTCATATAAAAGTTTAAAAAAATATATAATATGTGAACCAATTTTGCAATTATTCCCCTAATGGGACACCAATGGTCATAGGTTTAACATCGGAAAATAAACAATGATTTTCATCAACCCACTTTACAAACTCCTTGGAAAGTGCCGCTGATACTTCTAGTGCCATCAAGCAGTCATTTTCAGCACGATGAGCTTCCATGCCTCCACGATTCAACACTCTCTCATAAATATTCTTCAGTTTATAACTCTCTTTTGGCCTAGAGCCGTTACTCCAAGGAAATCTTCTACGAACTTTAGAAAGATTCTTCCTTTCAAGTTTCTTTGGTGTTTTATTGTTAATTCTTTGATGCTTTGGTGTTGTTTCATTAACACTTTGCATGAAAAGTTGATTTTCAACATCGTCAAATTCTTTCTCTTTTAATTGGACCTCTGCAGTATTTGAGTTATCTTTGACTATATCTAAATTTTTATGATTTTTACTTTTATCTTCGGAATCTTCTTTACAGTTTTGGGAACTTTTCATCTTTTCTAGAATATCATAAAAGGCGTGCAAACAGTCAGCACATAGAAGGTCATCTGTGAATTGGACTGACAGTTTCTCTAAATGATTTTTAATAATTGGAAAATCAAAATTATGGCCATTTTGAGCAACTAAGCACACTGGTTTAGTAAGAATATTGAGGAACGAGTTGATAGCAGCGAAGGCGTTCTTATCAAACTTAGTTTCGTTTTCAAGAAGGTCGTTGCAAAGACCTGTAGTCGCCGTACTACCCGGATGCACCAATCTACATGGATTAAAACACAGTGTGAGCTTGTTTTGAACCCTGGGCGCGGAGCCTGCAAGGGTCCTTAGCAAATGCTCTCGTTTTACAGCCACCATGCTTAGTTCCGTAATTTTAGTACGATTGGTCTCCTCAATTGGCAAACCAGTCGTTTCCAAGTCTACGAACACGTATGTGGCTACGGGTTTCATTTTGAAATAACATGTAAAAACTGTGTGCTAGGCTTACCTAAGCTCAGCAACATAACAGCAAATCCACAAAATATTCAGTCGATATTTGTAAAAACAGCAAAAAATCAATAATACTATTATAAAATAAATAACATCAATAACTAACACATACTAGTTTAGTCATGATTAGTATGGCTAATCAGTTTAGCTGATAAGTTGACAATAAATTAAAAAAAAAACTGTAAACCTGTGCTGACTGCTGATAGCAATCAACAAGACATTGACAGTGAATTAACAGTGTTATCAGCATACAAATAAATTGACTAAAAATAAAAAAAACTCCGAATTCACCCAAATAATTCGAAATCCCGTTCCAAAAAGGAAACGTTAGATTTCGAGATATTTTTTCAAAAGTTTTAATGTAATATAATTATTGTTTCAACTATGTTACTTCTTCTATCTTCACACAGTATTAACAAATTGCTATTTAACAGAACCACAATAGCGAAATTAAATAGGGAAATCAAAAAGAACATTTTTTTTTTCATTTATTTCCTAGTAAACTTATAACAAGTAATTAAAAACAAGGCAAATTATTTATCTATTAGTCCTATGGCAAGTATTGAGTACTGTCTTATTTTTGTATCATGAAGAATTTTATTTGTTGTCGCTTGTTCTTTAGACCAACCATTAAAAAAATTGGCTGACTGTAGCCAAATTACACTCAGGGAAAGAATGCAAATCGAAAGACACCTCACTCTTTAAAATCGGTCCCACCAATTAGGCTCTAGGTCACAATGGAATGGACAAACATAGAAACATATATCACCACGAAAACATTACCCGTCTCTTAGTCGATAAAAAGTCCTCGAAATCAATTCTTTTTTACCATCGTCGATAGAAAGTCGAGTCAAAGAATCTAGCAAAGAAAATGGCTAACCTAATCCTGTTTAAAAATGGATATAAAATTGTATTGTTTATGTAAGGTTTTAACAAAAACAAGTAAATTGCTTTAGTAAAAAAAATTGTAAATAAATTAAGTATAGTTGTAAAAATTACCTTACTAAAAAAAAATTAAAAACATTTCTGATGATGATTTTCCCTTCATATGCAAATTATTTGCTGGAAAAAGGGTTTGATGTGTTATTTCCACCCATCTCATCTTTTTATAAGAAAAGTTAAGTAACACAAAATATAAATACAATGGTGTCTTTTTATTTCATCTTTTACAAAACCTTTACTAAATACTAATCATAGTTAAAATTGGTGCAATACAATCCTACATACTAATAAAAAAACCGTAGTAAAGACCATCAATGGACTTAAATTGAAAGACTAATTGAGTTATTAATTATACACAAAAACACTTCAACAAGGTTGATTTAAAAACGTTTTGTTTTCTGTCAATATACTCTTCATGCAATTTACTGTGACCTATACATATTACTAATTTAACTATTAAACCAATACAATAACTGAACAAACATCCATGAAAAAATACTGGCAAGCTTTCTAGTTTTGTGGCTAACAGATAAAAAAAACAATCATCAAATCATTTGGTCATTTACCATATTCCTAACCTTGCTTAAAATAATATAAATTAACATTATGTTGCCTAAAAATTTAGCATTTACATTAAAATTTAAAAAAATTGGTGCTATTGTATGTATAAAATACAGTATAAAAATGATACAACCAATAATATAACAGATAAAATTATTATCCAATATTTCTGAAGCCAATTCCTTTCATCTTTTTTAACTACAACCTTCTTTTCCTTATATTTTTTCTTCTTACCGCTCAATTTCCACTCATATTCAGCTAACTCTTTACGGTTTCTTTCTTCTTCCAACTCTTTTAGCCTCTTTTCGTCTCTCTCTTTCTCTTTCTTTGCTGCAGCTTGTTTTTCTTCACAACTTTTGTCACAAACAACTTTTACTTCTTGCTCAAGAACTGCATTGCATGGAGCTTCCTTCTTCAAGTTGCCACATGCACAGTGGACTTTAGTTTTCTTTAAACAGATTTGGTTTTCATTACAGTTATCTGAATGGCAAATTTTCTTACATCGATGACCACATTGCAACATCTTTGAACATTGCTGCCCACAACAAAGCATTTCTTCAGTACATGTAGACAATTTTTTACATCTTATATAAAGTTCACTTACACCACAATGACAACGGATTCGCTCCGTTATATCACAAGGTGGACAAGGTCCAGGATGACAATGGCCTATAGCACATTTATGAGTACATTTTTCTGGACGGTCTATTAAACATTCTTTATCACAAGGCTTACAAGCATAAGGCACATTGGGATAATCAGGATTATAGCTGTATAGATGACACATTTCTACACATAAGTGATTTAGGCAATCAAGTAGACGCCCACATTCTCTTCCACATGGTTTTCTTGATGCAGAGTAGCATGGCTGATTTGCAACTTCATGCTCACCAAAGCAAGCAATTGATACAGGCTCTTCACACGGTGGACATTCCAATGTCATGATTTTAGATTTGGGAGGTTGTATTTCCCATGGGGTAGCAGGTTTTTCTACCTGCTTAAATATAACAGTCACATATTTATGACAAATAGCTTTACATTGGTGACCACATTTCTCATAAGCCTTTAAACATACAGCTTTACATGGTGGGCAGTCACCAAAGTGGCACAAATGATGATTTTCATCAGAATGACCACATTTATATTTAATTTTACAAGGTAAACTACACTTTGGTGGTTTCATATTCTTTTCTCTGCCACAAGGAACTGTTACATATGTTTCCTTGCATCTGCATGTTATTTTTGACTCTCTAGGACAGGGATAGCATGGGCCTCGATGACACACTGAAGTGCATTTGTGGCGGCCACACTGCAATGGTTTGTCGCATATCTTTTCACAAGGTGGGCAAATTCCATTACAGCATTTACGCCCACAACCATGTTTACCGCACGGTCTGGTTCCTCTGCACTTTGTATCACATTTGAACTCTTTACTGCATGGAAGGGATCTAGTATGTGCTGTGCATTGACAAGTTTTTTCAATCATAACCAGGCAAGGTGGACATGGACCCTTGTGACATTTTTCAGGGCAATTATGCTCACAATCATCATGTTTTTTGCCACAAGTTCCTAGACATGTTTCCATTACATCTGGACATTGAACATACTGCTGATTTGCACCACATGGGCAAGTCTGTAGCCCAGAGTTAGGGCACAAACCACAGCTACCAGAATGGCATATTTTGTCACATTTATGATAACCACATGTAAAAGGTTTTTTACATATTTTAAGGCATTGCCATTGAAGATCATTACATGGACGCTTAATCTTTTCACTACCACATTGACAGGCTTGTATGCTTGTATAACTGCAAGGGGGACAATCACCATCATGGCAAATGCTTTCACACTTATGAGATTTACAAGGCAGTGCTTTTTTACATTGGCTACCACAAGACCATTTTCCAGCACTACATCTTACTTTTTTATGTTCTTTTAGACAATAGCATGCTTCACTAACCATTTGGGGGCAGGGGGGGCAAGGACCTGGATGGCATAGTAATAGGCACTTGTGTTTACAGTTATTTCCAGTGGAAAGTCTCTTTCCGCAGACTTCACCACATGAATGTGGTATCAACCAAGGATGAATTGGAGGATTGTCAGTTTTGCTACAAAAGCAACGATATTTAATTGGAATTTGTTCCTTGCTGTATGCTTGTCGACATTTTGGACAGCACCATTCAACTTTCTTTGGCACAAATACTGCAATAGGGCCATGATTGTCATCGCTTTTTAGACTGACGCAGTCATTCGCCCACTTTTGTATACAAGATAAGTGGAAATAAGAATAACAATTGTCGCAATTCCAAATAGCATGGGCTCGTTTAATAGAACCTATGCATATAAGACACGTTATGTTTCGACCGCTTATGGCTTCTTCCAGTAAATTTTTAGTCCGGTTGAGCAATTTTGTGTCACCTCCACCTCTCGAGTAGCTCTGGAACACGCCGTCCAGTACACTGACTTCAAACGGTTCTTCATCTTCAGATGAGAAATTATCTTGCATTTCCTGTAAATGTTTTTGAACATTTTGCTGTAATTTTGCAGCGGCGTCGCGATATCTTCGAGCCATAATATCTACTTTTTGAACAGCTTATTTTAAACATTGGTAACGATCAAACTATATCCACGAACTTTGTAACTATGTTAATTTCTTCGTTCTTGGAAAAATAGATTTTATTTTGACATAAATTTCTCCAAGTCGGCGATTGGTTGGTATGACGTTTACATATTTTTACAGAGTATTATAAGTACTACTTTTGCAACAGGCTATCAACCTAAAAAAAAAATTAAAAATATGTCACATTTTCGTCTTTTGGCATTAGAATGTAAATATCCTTTCCTATCATAGGTAAATTTTTTTTAATGCGTTTTTCTAAAATTAGAAAATGAAGCAAATTAAAATTAAATATTTTTTCATCAAGGTAATGAAAATAATGCAGATTTTTACAAATATAGTGATTGACATTCACAGTTCCTTGACATGTAAAATATTCCATTGTTTTGAACATCTCTCTAATAAAGAATTTGTAAATAAGTATGTATGCACTGCTGTAGGTAGATATTATGTTCCTGATAAATGCATTTATCTTACTAGAGTAACCATCTTTATGAAGGGATTGTAACATTTGTATGAAACTATATTTTGAATCAAATAGTTAATATTAATTTTCGACTCTCACCATTGTAATTAAATAGTAAAAAATAACACAATATTTAACGAAACATTGTACTACTCGTAGTATAGTTATTAAAAATTCATTTTTTTTGCAATAACATTACAACAATGCTCTATTAAAGAACATTATTATTATAGTACATTCCGTTTTCCATTCAAATTCTACGTTCAAAATGAAGCTCGATTTCGTACTGTTAATGTGCAAGTTAAAGAAATTTTGTAGTACTTGTGTAATAAAGAGATGGTTTTTTGGACGATCTTACAGCACAAACCGTCATGTTTTAAGTTTACGTTTACGTTTTTGAATTCGCGAAGCTTGATTACGGGATTACACGGAATTTTATGAAGGTGACTATTAAGTGGCTTTATTTCTGGGCACCGGAGGTATCTGGAAATATGAAAGATCTTTGGTATTACGTAAAAATGTTTTTATGTAACTTAATGTAACCTTAAAAAGTTATTATTATTCACAAGGTAATAATAATTTTGAATTTAGTTGAAGAATTACAATTTACGTGTATATTCGGAACTTTTAAATAATATACATCTAAAGTATTTAGATAAGATTAATAAAAAAAATTAAAAACCACATCAAATCTTTGAGATTACTTTATACAAAGTAATCTCAAAGATTTACTCACGTTATTAATTTTGCGTTTTGCTCAATTTGAAATGCCTTCCTTAAAAATCAATAAAAAGAGGCACACTACATTTTTCTCGAGCGTTCCAGAGGTTACAGGAGATGGGAGAAAAGGTGTGCATGCTGCCACATACTGCGTATATTAAAAAATTATATCTCGGCACTAGATGTCGCTAATTCTTCCTCCGTTCATATTGTTTTTCTAATCCATTTTTATTACCTAAGTAATAAAAATGGATTAGAAAAACAATATGTATCTATCACAAACAAACTAAACAATTGATCGATTATCTTCGATAAAAGAATGTATTAATAAAGAAATGTTTAGAAATTACTGGAATTATCTACTATTAATATGAGCGTCACATTATTTCATCGGTTCCAAACAAGTCAGTATTTTCGAGAAATTGCTACCAGCCGCTAGATGGCCGGAGTTGTATATAAACCGGCGAACGCTAGCATGGCGCGTTATTTGTCAACACGAAGTGAACGAGTGAATCTTTGTGCTAATTCAGAGACGTTTTCCGCTGTTTTCGTGAAACATCAAGAAGGAATACGTAAAAATGAGATTCTTTATAAGTTCAGTGATTGCATTATCGACGATTCTCGCTGTCGGAGTTAGCGGTGAAGAGGAGAAATGCTCGCAAAAAGGTAACACGATATCTGAACAAGACTTCGGAATGGGATTGACGGATGATATACTGAATACGATGGTTAGTCCGTGGATGTTCAACAGTTACTTCCGACCCTGGAAGTACCTAGAGGCTCTAACTCGAGACCTAGGTTCGACTATTAAGATTGACAAGGATAAATTCCACATCAATCTGGATGTGCAGCATTTCTCACCTGAGGAGATTACTGTGAAGACAGCTAATGGCTACGTAGTTATTGAAGCTAAACACAACGAGAAGAAGGATGAACATGGATATATTTCGAGACAATTCGTCCGTAAATACGCTTTGCCCGAAGGCACCGAGTCGGAGGACGTTGTATCACAATTGTCCAGTGACGGGATCTTAATTATTTCTGCACCGCGTAAAGAAGTCGATGCGAAAGGTGAGAGAGTTGTGCCTATCACCAAGACGGGGCCGGTAAGGGTGGATTCCAATGAGAAAACAAAGGGCTCGTGCACGGGTGA